>JAPFTB010000169.1:0-66148 GCA_030779245.1 Fusarium sp. MBC 438 | reverse complement strand
GACTTTTGGCCTTTAATTTTAGGTTGGTCCTGTGATGGTAACCGCTACTGACGTAAGATGAAGTGGATGGTTTAGGTTGTCTCTGATCATAAAAGACATGTTAAGTTTCAGAAAAACTTGTCTAACTATTCTGAGAAGGTTTAGAAGATCTTATCAACTAGGTGTTTGAGGATATTGTGAGAATTGGGCATCGTAATTAAAATGCCTTTATCTCCACATCCACTTCAGGTTCCTCCACCTACTCAAAGGGGTGTCTTTCGGCTTGACTCTTGTTTATGCTTTGCTTTTGCTGGGATCTAGAGTTTCTCACAGATGTAGAGTTTGTCTTGGCATCACAAATAGGTAGGTAATTATATTCCCACTTTGGAGCGAGTACGCGAGTCGTCTCTCTGCATAGGTACGCTACGCTACGACGTCTTGGCTGCTTGAATTCATCCCAACTTTGCCGATGTATCCTGAGGCAATGCAACACAAGACGTGATAGTGATAGTATAGGTTGCCTTAAAGTAGTTTCACATGTTGTTCGTTAAGAGGCGTGGATACCCAAGGGTCACTATCAACGGGTAAAAGATTCCCTCTACGGAAGCCCAGAGATCAACATGTAAGACGAAACGAAACATTCTAAAACCACTCCGATCATAATTCCCATTCTAGACATTAAAAACCAGTTTCACACCCCACGGGGCATCCATCTCGGCAGCCTTTCCAAACTAATCAAGAAACAACCAACCCGCATATACGCGAGACCACAAACGACAACCAGAACAAGGATCAGTTCCGAAACCGTCACCAACAATCAGAAACATCACGGCATGTGACCGAAACACATGGTCTAGACCCTCTTTTGAAACGGATTCAGAAAGATGATGCTTGGCGGTCATCAATAGGTGCATTGCGCAATGTGACGAGTACGCGCGGCTTACAAACTCGCTTCTAGATATTGACTACAATCAGTATGCAGTTCGGTCACCCTCTAAGCGAACTGCAAACCTATCACAGCTGAAGTTCCGTGCATAGATGGTTGTCGGCCCGGGAACTCTATGGGTGTAATAATCTCGATTGGCTTCTATTCAAGTGGGTGGTATCTGCCTATTCAGACATGAGCCGAGGTCGGTTACGGCTAATATCCATTCGGCTTTGTAAATATAGCCAGCCGAAGCAACTATCCGTCATTAATAAACCGTTCCAGCAACTGTGCTCTGCGTGGTCTTGGGAGCGTCGACATCAGAGCTCTGTGCGGTCTTGGGGGCATCGAAATCATAGCAGACATCAGTGATGGGGAGCTCGACATGGTACAGGTTGGCGCTCCACCACTTTGTAGCAAATCCAACAAGATCAAAGACAAAGTCGGACTTGAAGGTGACATCACAGTCTCCGACAACTCCTCCAGTGCCTCCAACATGCGTAGCTGTTCCGTTGGTCGAAGCGCTAGCAGATTGCTCAGAATCGAGGGTAAACTTGTTAATCAAAGCGGGCGTAGCTGTGAGACCGCTGCTAAGGTCGATAAGTCCTCCAAGAACCTTGACAGCAAGTTGGACAGTCACGGACGTGCTGGCGTTGAGTCCAACTTCGACGCTCTCGCTGACGTTGGCGTAAGAAGTGTACTGAGGAACCCAGCCGGTAGCTGAGTTCTTGGCTGAGTCAAGGACGTCGAGGTGGACGTTTCCATCAGGGATAGAGATGCCAGCACCGGCAGTGACGGAAACAGCGCCTGAAGCATCAATGTCGACACCAACGGCAAAGCCGACACCAGGACCGAGAGAGACGATTCCGGGAACGTCGATAAGGTTGAAAGTAAGAGAATCAGGGTCGTAGAGAATGGAGCGAGACCAGGCAGCAGCGACATCAGCGCTTAGGGCGACGTCGGCAGAGAACTGGGTGTCAATGTCAAAGTAGAGGTGCTCGAGCTAAGATGGTCAGTACCAGCATATCAAAGAGCTTGCATCTGCCCAAGAGTTGATGCAATGAAATTCAGAAACTCACCTTGAATCCCCAGAAGTTGTACTTGAGGTATCCCGAGAAAGTGACAGTAGACGCAAACTCGGCCTGGTCAGCCTTGACAGTCACCCAGGGGTCTTCCTTGAACAAGATAGTATCCTCTGGCAGTCCAGCTCCGAAGCTCAGGGCAACGCTGGGATCAAGCGTGAGACGCTTCTTGAGGGTAGAAGAAGGGATAGAAGTAAAGTCCATCTCAAAACTATCTGTTCACTTGTCAGTATGCTGCTGCAACAATTTTCATATGTGCAACTCACCAGCCACCTCTGAAATATCCACCTTGGTGGCACTGCAAGTAATGGTCTGCTTCTTCTCATCAGGAGAAACATTTCCAACAGAGATAAAGGTACGCTGAGATCCAGAGTCGCAGCCGCTTGAGCCACTGGTGATGAGAGTAAAGTCGCTGTACTTGACCCAAGACTCCTTGGCCTTTTTGAAACCCTCTCCCTTTCCAAACTCGACGGTGATGGAGTCGCCACTGCACTGAACCTTGGTGATGGATCCGATGGTGTCGAGAGCAACAGCGGGCTTGTTCATGTCGATCTTCATGTTGATGGCGCCATCTGCGGTCTTGTTGCCGGGGACGTTTCCACCAGGGACAGTTCCCTTGGGAGCGCCATAGGACAGCTTAACCTTCTTCTTGGGGACACAGTTCTCGGGGTTGGAGTGATCCTCATCAGGGTGGGGAACAGGCGTGAAGATAACGGTAGTGTTGTGCTGAGCAGTGGGAGTTGCTGGGCGAATCGTGGTGGTAACAGTCTCGGAAGACTTGGGAATCTTGACAGTCTCGGAAGGTTTGGCGCTCTCAATCTGCGCAGCCGTCATGGTAGGGACTTGGCTGGGCATTTCCACCACAATGTAGCGGACAGAGCACGCGCATGATTCTTCAGCAACGGCATTGCCAGCGAGCAGCAGCAGATTGCTGACTGCAAAAAGAATGGACGAAGATGCAGAGATCTTCATGTTGAATGAATGAATGGCAACTGGTATTAGGAGATTAGCGAAAGGAGGGATGCATGGTCAACAAACAGAAAGATCGCAAAGGGCCATATCAATCTATATAAACTAAACGATATCGTATCGTATATCGACAGGGTCCTATAGCGTCCTCGGTATAGCCCGAATAGGGCAGGAGGTACCACAACGGCATGTGAAGAATCTACTGGGTATAAGATAATTAAAACCGCCGAGAAGTGGAGTAGTCATGAGGTGAGAACGGTGGCAGTTGTGAGGCTAACTCCGGTTGGACCCTGCAGAGTCATCGAGTTGTGGCTTGGCCCGCTCTATGACATGGGTTTGTGATGCAGCCCGTCAAGGTAGCGAAACTCAAACCCAACAACTACAGCCCTTCACGGCAGTTTATACCCACATCCCGTCGTCGGCGAAGCCCTACGTGATCTATACCCATGTCGGTGTCAGTGTCTGAGCAACTTGTCCAGAGCGTCTTCAAGACAATCCCTCCCCGCTTGCGTGGACCTGGAGGCGCTGTTGCCGTTGTCAAGGATGGGCATCTCCTCGGGCAGACCGTTTGGGGGTATGCAGACCTTGACAGGAGAATCCCCATGACGGCGGACACGCCGATGCCCATCTGTTCTATTTCGAAGCAGATGACATGCGCAGTGCTTCTCGACTTGGAGCGTAACCCGACGTTGTCCATGTCCAAGGACAACATAAGGGGGCAGTTTGAGGCTGAGCTCAAGAGGCTGCTGCGTCCAGAGATGACAAAGGATGGCAAACTGTCCCTGGAGCACCTTTGCGATAACCGCTCCGGTATTCGCGATTACTGGGCATTGACCACGCTCTGGGGTGCCAAGCCGGAGGGACGGTTCGACCTAGACAAAGACGGCCCGCAAGCGAGGGACTTGCTGAGGAGCTTCCACTTCGAGCCAGGGACAGAGTATTCCTACTCCAACACGAATTTCCACATCTTGGCGCGAATCATTGAGAAAGTGAGTGGAGAGTCATTCGAGGTGCTGCTGGGGGAAAGAGTCTTTGGTCCAGCTGGGATGAAGACTGCACGGCTGTGCGCAGACACGTCAAAGCTGCCTGAGCCGTGTGCTGGGTACGAGGGAGATGAGAAACGTGGCTATACGCCTGCTGTTAACCGTATAGAGTGGGATGGTGACGCTGGCATTGTGGCTTCGCTCTCAGACATGGTTGCTTACGAGGGATATCTGGATCGCAGCCTGTCTGATCCTACGAGCTGGTACAGGACTGCGATTGAACCGTCACAGTATAGTGATGGTACGCCGGCTGTGTATCGCTACGGTCTCTCTCACGTCGATGTCGAAGGGGTAGAGACTATCGGTCACGGCGGTGCACTACGTGGATTCCGATCTCGACGTCTACAGGTGCCGAAAGAACGTCTTTCTGTTGTGGCCATGCTCAACCACGAGTCAGAGGCTGGAACACTTGCTGAGCATGTTTTGAGAGGTATAATGAACCTCCAAAGACCTCAGTTCCCCGTTGTCGCACCGAATCCCGACTGGTTCGGTACCTTTATCGACGACAGGACCTTTCTCGCAATCACGGTGTCACCGAGTGTTAAGGGGAAGGTCAGCATCTACTACGCCGGGTATGCCGAGTCCATCACCCTCACAGAGCCTTCTCGTGGAGTGTCTCGCGACATGACTGCGACTCTCACTTTAGATACACTTCACATCGAACGCCTGAAGGATCACAGGACCCTCAGGGCTGTACGCGTTGTTCAGAGCGACACCCCCGTGGACAATGCGTTCTACCAAGGCGACTTTTACTGCGCGGAGATTGACTCGACCTTTCACTGTTACGATCAGGGCGGTGTAATGTTTGGTGCCTTTGATGGATTCTTAGGTGAGGGGCCACTACAGCCAATGCGGTATGTTGGTGGACGAGTTTGGACTCTCTCATGTCCGCGTGGTATGGATGCTCCAGCGCCTGGGGACTGGACTGTTGTGTTTGACTGCAAAAAGGAGGCCGTTGTTGGTGTTGGCATCGGGTGTTGGCTTGCCAGATCACTCTATTTTGTCAAGAAGTAGGCAAGTATGCCGCTCTTTAAAAAAAAACAGCAAAGGGCTGGGTGATATCCCGGCTCATTTGCGAGGTGGATAGGGTAGTTGTTGGTGCTTGGGATTTATGCAGCATGATTGATGATGATGTAAGTTACGAAACAACACAGAATGAACATGAATAGCTTATAAAGATGCTCAATTCTATTGGATTCATTGTCCAATAACATGGCTGAGATCAGCCAGTTCAAGCTACCGGTATCGTAGCTAGACATAGCTAGACCTCACGTCAGCCCAGCATCACGAACCCACTTCAGCACCATCATGCCTCCGGAACTCGGCCTCTCAAGCGAAATCCACGGCTATCATCAGCCAATCCTACTGGATACTTCTCAAAACACCTCAATGGCTGACCGAGAGGTTGGCATTTCTCACTTGGCTTCATCAGCATCGGCGTTTACATGACACTTCGAGGTTCACATGGCATCGGACCTTCGCCGTCCAGCAGGGTTCTTCAACCTTCCTCCAATCCCTACTCCACTTGATGCCGCCATCGGCGACCGATGGCCCGAACCCCGCCTTCTAGAAGCGCCTCATGATCAAAAGTTGGATGGTCAATAGGTATTCACCACTTCATGTAGAGACAGGAACAATTTGGTCATTTCTTCATTTATTCTTCATCTTTATGCTATCACAAATGGCAAGTCTATAAGAGTAGCCCTGGTGGTTCCGTCCACTGGTATCATGACAGCGGTCGTACTGCGCCCATTCAAATCCCCTTGCTCATCTGCTCGGTATCATTTTGGGTATTAAGTAGTGATCCCTTTACTGGGGAACAACCTTGTCCTTGGCCAGGGGAGTGAATCGGAGGTAAGGCTTGACGATGCGGAACTCGGGGAAGAGAGTCTTGGCCTCCTCGTTCTTGACAGAGGGGTGGACAATGACGTCCTCACCGGGGACCCAGTTGATGGGGGTGGTGATGCGGTACTTGTCGCCGGTCTGGAGGGAGTCGATGATGCGGAGGATCTCGGCGGCGTTGCGGCCGGTGGAGGCGGGGTAGGAGAGGATGGTGCGGATGGTCTTCTTGGGGTCGATGAAGTAGACAGATCGGATGGTGAAGGCAATACCCTTCGAGTCGACGTTGGTAGCATCCTGCTGGTCGATCCTAGAAACTTAGTTAGTAGACGTTCATACAGTGAGCAGCTGCAGCTTACATGTCGTAGAGCAGAGAAACCTTGCGCTCCTTGTCACCAATGATGGGAAACTCGACGTTGCCGCCAGTAACCTCGGAGATATCCTTGATCCAGCCCTCGTGGGACTCGATGGTGTTGGCAGAGAGACCAATGGGCTTGACACCACGCTTGGCGAACTCGGGGGCGAGCTTGGCCATGGCGCCGAGCTCAGTGGTGCACACGGGAGTGTAATCCTCGGGGTGGGAGAAGAGGATGACCCAGTTGTCGCCGATGAACTCGTGGAAGTCGATCTTGCCCTTGGTGGTCTCGGCCTGGAAGTTGGGGGCAATAGAGCCCAGACGAAGAGGAGCGGGAGCAGACATTTTGGCAGATGAAGATGAAGTTTTGAGTAAAAAAGGGGTATCAAAGGTGTTTGGGAAGTAAGAAAGTAAGAAAGGATGAGGGAGGGGGCGGGGATTATATAGACAAGACGTGTTCTCCCGAGCACTGCAAGCACGACAGGCCGGTAGGAATTCCGAATACGCACGCAAGCAACTCGCTCAGCCTTTTTCGAGTGGGTTGCTAAGCTTGCTACACCTTGTTGGAAAGCTCGCCGGCTAGTGGCACGCCCAAGGGGATGCTAACCTGCGACGATCCAGCCTCGCCCAGAAGTCGGATGAGTCCAATTGAGGACGCCACGAGGTGAATTGGCACATTGACGTTGGGGCTGTTGAAGCTCGGCGTGCAACCTTTTTGACTTGAAGTTAATCCACCTCGTGAAGTATAGGATCGGTGACAAGTACCAGCAAGCTTCTTGGTCTCTACAAAACAGTCAATTACCTTCTATCATCCATTCTCTTCATCATCTTCATCTCCCATCATCTCCCTCATCTTCATCACCCCGCCAAACCAAATAAACAAGACACCCCTCACTCATAACGTATCTCTCCCCCACCATCACAAGCCTCCACCACCCGCCAACCTGCCCCTCACTTGGCCCCAGAACGGCAAGGCTCGGTATTGCGTGCTGAGGACGCGTCTCAATTGGCTCACTCACAAGAATTGTGCCATCGCCAGCGGCAATGCTGCCATCGCGACGTTCCTGACGCAATCCCTCCCGCCTGCGGCGTGAACTCACCTGCCTGCCATGGCGCGATGGGCCGGGGCACACATATCTGTGCGCTTCCATGGGCTTCGGAAGTCGGGGCGGGTTCTTGTTGGTTGAGGGAATACGGCAGTGAGACGTGGCAGTGAGGATAGACGCGGTGTAAGAGCCACTATTTGATCAGAGAGATTTTAGCATTGGCCATCCTTGACAAATTAAACTATTCTTGACTGCATTTGGAGTGGTCATGGTCCCTTGTTTTTCGTCAACATCAAGGTGATGGATGCGCCATCCGTAAAACTGCCGGGTCCAGCACACCATGGGCAGCCAAGACTAATCACACAAACCTCGCATCACATCGCGTTACGCCGTAGTTTCGCGTCCAGGTGTGATTGACAGAGACAGCTACTGCCCGACATCCACTTTCATCCCCACGTCGTCAGCAAGTCCGGTCTGTCGCTGGAGGCCTACCGCCCGACCCGGAGGGGATGGTTGAGAGCTGGCGGGGTACTGATTGTTGTAGGGTAATTGAGGTTACCGAACATGAAGAGACATCGTGTAGTCTACCGTATGGAGTTTGGGGTCAAAAGAAGTAGATTTGAATGCATGGAAGCAATTTGCAAACAGGATAGTGGTCCCCTCAAATCATCATATTGTTTTCATAGCACGCCTGTGGCCGGCTTGTTCAGGGACGGTGTTGGGAGAGTAAACAGGCACTCAAGAGAATCCATCACGCCTAACTCCTCGGAGGAATACTCAAGAATAGGCCAGTGCAAGCTGTTTGATGTCGTCAGACCTCACGCCCAACACTCGGCGATCTCAGCTTCACAACGCATCCGTTGAACCAAACAACGATTGTCAAGGCATCTCCAGTCGTGGAAAGACCCTCACTGCACGTGCCTGCCGCCTCAGGCTCATGGTGGGCCGTACGACACCACATCTTCAACAAACAAGCTCCGGCCGCGTGGCCTAATGGCTAAGGCGCTAGATTTCGGTTCTCCGGTCCCCGATTCCTCTAGAGATTCCAGGTTCGAATCCTGGCGTGGTCGAAAACGGCTATCCGGAAATTCTTTTTGTCATTTGGAGCATTTTTGGTGGTTTTCTGAGCATTTTGGTGGTGGTGATGGATTCTGAGGCGGTTTTGATATCCAAATCGCGCTCTTTCCTTCTGAGAGCTGGTCAGCCTTACGCCAACGGCCCGTGTCGCGTGGCGTCTAACCCGATTAGGAATTCCTCATCTATTTTTTTGATCCTGCTCCTTCCCTCTGCGACGAGAAATTCAACGACATCTCTTCCATCGCGATGCTTCACTTTTTGCGTCGGCAATTGTGAAGCTTTTCATGGTGCATCTGGATCGTGGTGGGTCGAACGCATCAGTGCTTCTCGGCTGTCCGGACACAGTTAGCTCCCCCATAATCCCACAGTGGAGCGTCCCCTTGATTGACCAGGTAAACAGGTACCAACCCAAAACCGCCAGAGGCACCCTCTGCCAAGTATCTGATACATTCTCGGCGCAGTTCTCGTCTGGGAAGACGCGCTGAACAATTCGGAGCCAAAAGGCCACCATTGAACGCCACAGCACGCCAGACAGAGTCGAGTTCGAATGCAACGCACCTGAAGCGTCTGGATCAAATAAAGTGGTGGCAAATAGGGGTAGTGGGGAAAAGGGAGGGATCTTCCTCCGGATGGAACACTGGCCTTCGTCGCAGTTATTTAGGCGTACGCTTATTCCCACATCCCGTTCCTGCTTCTTCTCCCTTGTCTCGGAATCACGCTCTCTTTGGCCATCTTGACGATGCTGTCCTCCATCTCGCGCGCCCCGCGCTTTTCGGTCACTACTTGTCTTCTTATAGCTGCCGGCGTCTCTCTTTTGCTGGTCTTGTTTGCTTATTTCTCGGATGGTTTGAAGGCGCCGTTGGAGTATGCCCATGGCAAGGCTGGAGAGTACTGGGACAAGACTTTCAAGTATGCATCTGCCCGATGACGCTGTTGGCTACACAGAC
Source organism: Fusarium sp. MBC 438 (assembly GCA_030779245.1). Lineage (NCBI taxonomy): Eukaryota > Fungi > Ascomycota > Sordariomycetes > Hypocreales > Nectriaceae > Fusarium > Fusarium sp. MBC 438. Next base: position 56,886 of record JAPFTB010000169.1, on the reverse strand, counting down.
GTCAATGCCCACGTGTCGTCACGACTTGGCATTATCTTGGCTCGGTGCTGACCATTACAGACCTTCTACACAGGTGTACAACTGCGAGGACCCTTATCGCCGACCAGGCTACCTCTATATCCCGGCTGATATAAACGGCACCGATCAGTACAAGAAGACACGATGGATCCCCTACACCGATGACCTCCTCGACGCCGAGGACCCTGATTATGCCGTGTACCCTGCCGCCGGCGAAATCGTCTTCAACGCCACCGAGGTGGAATCCGATTACCTCGACCTGTCATCCACACCCCGACAATGGATGCCCGCCGTCGTTGCCGAGAGCCAGCGCCGACGAAAGGCTGCTCAGTATATGAAGACGGCCGGCGTGGAGGACTATGCTCCCATGAAGAACGAGGGCGAGCTGGGCTGGCTCTGGGGCCGTCGTATCCTGCTCTTTAGTGACTCGGTCGATCGATTCATGATGGAGTTTTTCTGCAAGGAGCTCGGACGAGGCATGCAACAGCCGGCGCCGCACACGACGGCTACCTGTACTATCCCCGAGTTCAACCTCACCTTTGTCCACTGGCACTTTGCTGGCTCCTTCACCTACCGACCTGAGTGGTGGTGGATGACCGACATGAAGGCTATCGCCTTTGAGGACCGCTGGGAGCAATACTGGGGACCCATGAACCAGACGATTCAAGGACCCAACGGATACCCTGATCTCATCCTCTGGCAGAGCGGTCTCTGGGACCAGCGAGCGTTCTGGGAGAGCGGCGAGGCCAACCATGAGAAGGATGTCTACCCCATGGGAACACGGGTGCGACAACTGGTCTGGCAAGAAGTCCGCTTTACCGCCGCCCGTCTTAGGAAGTTTGTCGGCCGCATCGCCCTCGAGTTCCCCAAGTCACCTACCATGTTCCGATCCATGACGATCCACCGTGTGAGCGACGCCGGAGACGCTACTATCTACGACCTGGACCGACTCTCACGAGCCATCGCCGAAAAGGCCGGACACGAGGTGTTTGAATGGGGTCGCATCATCACGTCGCTGTCGATGCTGTACAAGGACAAGACACATCCGGGTAGAGGCCCCGCGAGCTGGCTCTGGGCCGACATGGTGCTTGAGTACCTGGCTCGTGGTGGAGGCGCTGGGGATGAGCAGAGGAAGCCGTATTTCGACTCGTGGGATGCTTGTCATCCGCATCTTATGAACTGGGGAGGACGATAAAGTTTCTGTTTATGTAGAATTATGAGCGCCTAGACTAATAAGACAAGATAACTGTCATGCTTGACACTTGTACATCGACAGCAGTGCATATAATAGCTTAAATCGTGCAGCCTGGGTGTACACAGTCTCCTAATACAACAGCTCGAGTGCGTAGTGCGTTTCCCAATTAAGGTAGTTGGAGGGACTACGGTATGGCTGCCAGATGTCTTCTTGCGCGTCTAGCCGTATTAAAACTCAAGCCGAAGCAAGTCTAGCTATTCGACCTCATACGCTCCAAGAACAATTTGGGTAAATGCTATTCCTCTTTGTATCATTCTACTTAACCCTTCGTGAGGACGATTGTTTTCCCTTATGTTTACATCTGCAACTTCGCGCCATGGGCAAGAAGTAGATCAATGGTCGCCTTGTCTCCAAACCTGAGGCCATTTGATAGCGGTGTTGTGCCGTCCTCTGATCTTGAGTTCACATCAGCCCCGTTCCCAATGAGTAACTTGATGATACTCAGGGGCACCTGCTCCCCCGTGGCGACCAAGAGTGGCGTTTGGTCTTCCCTTGCATTGCTAGGATTATCGGAGCGAAGGGCTATGGACTTGGAGTTGACATCGACTCGCTTTGTCTTCAAAAGAAGGTCCACCACGGCTACATGCCCCTCGTAGTTCTGGTCCATCCCACTGCAACCTTCTATAGCCCATGTCAAAGGGGTCCGGTGAAGTGATTCAATGCTGGACTTCGAGTCAGGGTCAACTTGGCCAGTGTCGAGTAGTCTTTGTACGATTCGGGCATGGCCTCGTTGGGCGGCGAACGACAGCGGCGTACGCCCTGCGGCTTTCGAATCGACATCAATGTTGGGCACTTGTAGAAGAGTCTTGACGATCTGCTCATGGCCGCGTTGGGCAGCGTAGGATAGTGGAGTCCTTTCTCGGGGACCTCTTGAGTTGGCATCGGCGTTGGATCTCAGGAGCGCTTCAACGACTCCTCCGCATCCTCTCTCAGCAGCATAAGATAGAAAAGATCTTCCCCGGCCATCTTTGGTATCAACATCGAACACAGAGCCACTTAGGAGAGCGATGGCAAGTGTCTGGTCCTTGCTTAAAATGGCCGTTCTCAAGAGCGCAGCATCTGGATTCGCTCGATTTGCCGCAATTATCTTTCTCGCGATCTCTTTGTTCCGTGGTGCAACCGCGAAAGACAGGGGCGACCGGTAATAATCTTGCTCTGCTGAGCCGACATAAGCATCCTTGATTTGCCGAAGCAAGTATACAATTTCTGTCATGTTTTTGTTGACTGCGTATGACAAGGCAGTTCGGCCGGCTGAGTCTACGATATTGGGATCGATTCGACCGGTTTCAACCAGTATCTTGCTGACTTCGTAATCGCCGTAGGATGTAGCCCAAACCAGGGGTGGTCGGCGTATAGAGCCGCGAGAGTGAGACATTGTATGACCTGGAGGGTTAGAAATGATGAAATGACCTTTGGGGGCATTTCCGTAGACCTACCGGAGATGTTGAGGTCGAGGTGTGATCGAGAGACGAGACGCTTGACAACACTAACGCGGCCGCGCGCCGCGGCAGTGCGTAAGATCAGACCGAGTTGTGATTCAGAATGTTGAAAAGTCTCTAGATTCTGAACGAAGCACTCGACGATTTCGGCATCGTCGTCCAGAATAGCAAGAAATAAAGGCGATCTGCTAAGGCGGCCCTCCAGACCTATATCTGCCTTCCCAATCTCTAGCAAGAGTTGGGAGGAACTCACGTGCTGGTTAAATACAGCTTGGAATAATGGGGACATGCCTCGCCGGTCACAAAGGTTTGCATTCGCTCCATGTTCCAGCAACAGCAGCCGTATGACTTCGTCGTGACCCTGCTCCGCCGCAAAGGCAAGGGACGTCCACCCCTTCCTAGTTTTTTTATCGACGGTGTCGGGATTGGCAAGCTCCCTCACAATGGTAACGAGGCCAAAAAGAGCGGCCGTGTGAAGCATAGTGACTTTCTCTTCAACTGGATCAAATGGGTAATAATAGTTGTTCTCTGGGTATGCTGAACTAGCCTGGCTGTGGAATAATGGTTGAAGCGAAGATCGAAAAGCTTGTTTTAGTTGAAAGAAGGCCAGGACTCTCGTCGGGGATGTTTGATGAGCGTGAATTCCCCAATATCTACCGGCGTATCGATAGAAAGGCCACTGTTCAAGTCGTATCCAGTACTCGTCCCAAGTTTTGCATTGCTCGCCCCTAAACGGAAGAAACGAGAGGTATGTAAGGCAGACCTCGGCCATTTGTTTTTCAGCAACAGGAAACCAAGTCTCTTTGGTGCGTTCAAAGTATTCTTGGGTGGTGTAGTGAACGAGACGGATAATGCTGCTTTTTTGATCAATAGTGACTAACCCTCCACAAGCAGTCACCACATCATCAGCGTCAGGGAGGTTGTCGGGGTCCAGATCTTCTTCCTCAGGTTCCACAGCCAGGGCATGTTGTAGTTCTGATACTGACAGAGAGGCCTCCGCGCAGACGATCCACTGTAACGCATCCTTGGCGAGCTCCGCCTGGTCTGGAAATTGCGTTTCGATCCGCTTCATTGTTTTTTCATAGGTGTCGTCGTAGGCAGTTGAGCCTTGTGGAAGCCCTTCTAGAGCTTTGCAGAGGGCCTTGGCAGTTCTCTTATACATCAAAGACTCGACATGAAGATAGGCAAGTAGGAACCTGAATGGATTAGAAATATCACCAAGGCAGTCTCGGGTCACATACATTCCGTCAACAACCTGCACTATCTGTTTCTTCACTCGCTCTTGGAGTTCGGGGCTGCGTGCTACGAAACCCGGTAGCCGCCCTATTTGACCATCGAGGTACTTTCGAACGTCATGCTCGCTGGCTCGGACTTTGATGGACGTGGCCCCGAGGAACCATGCTTCGATGTCGGGGATGGGCCGGGATGTGCACAAGACATTGGCTGAGAGTGAAGTTTGTAGCTTCATGATTTCCGACAACACGGTGTTCCGGCGGCCATCTCGCGAGGGACATTCATCGAGGGCGTCGGTAATGATGAAAACTCTTGAGTATAGGGCAGACAAGCTGTGGAGAATCTTGGAAATCTCTTCGAATTTCAGTTTGGAGCCCCTTTTTGAATGTTCTTTGTAGACATCCTGAATAGCGTCTGGAATATCGGATTGACCCGCCACGAGCTGTCTGAGCAAGTTTCCAAAGACCCGATCGATAGTTTGGCTCTCCTGCTGCTGATAATTGAAGTAAACGTGAGCAACACAGACGCTCGAGTCGTCTTGAAATTGCTTTGTGAGTTCCTCAACCACAACGGACGACAGAATGGTCTTTCCGGCACCGGGAATGCCTGGACAGTAGAGGGTTTTGCCCTTGGAGGACTTCCAAGACACAAATTCTCGGGATGCAAGAAGCCACAAACCTGTACCGGCCTGCCGTCGAGCAGAAACATCGTTCTGCTGAGCCATGTGGTCAAAAGAGCTGAGCCAATTGAGAATGTCAAGTCGTTCTTGACGATCTTGTCCCTCGTTCAGGCGGTCGACGCCCTTCTTCACGGCAACCGTTGTCTCGCTATGCTGGTCAGACTGACTAACCAGGATAGCCTGCGTGTATCTCACCTGGAAAGTTGGTTCAATAATGTCGTGAGCATAGAAATACTGGAGCTGATGCGCTCACGAAGCTCTCGAGCCTCGTTAGGCTCCCATTTGAGCTTCTTCCAAACTCGTCGGATAGACTTGCGAGAATGACCTTGCGAGGTATCCAAGTCGCTGAAATTGTCACAGACTGTTTGTAGGTCGTGGAGAACGGATTCACACGTGCTCATGGCTTGGTTCAGGTTGGTCTCTTGTTGTGGGGTGAGGTCCGTCTCGTCTACTTTGACGTCAACATCCTGGAGCACCATGGACAGAAGTTTGGTTCTAGGAGATCAGTGTGTAGTTCCACTAGGCGAAATGGTGATACTAACTCGTCAGAAAGACTCTTGAACTGGCTCGGGGCTCCGCTAAAGTCCTTTCGGATCTTGTGTGCTAGCTGCGCGGCAGCGAGGAAATCGCCAATGCTGAAACCAAAACTCATTTTGAAGAATGACAAGATGTGCGCTGCTAGGCAGCTATAGCCTGATGATGAATGTGTGTTTTGGGCCGTCTACTGCGGGTGAAAGGAGCTAGGAAAGAGGTCGCTGATTAGAGCAGAAGCAAAAGATAAAGGAAGTTGAGTTGAACAAGAGGGAAATTCAAGTCAGGCAGAGCTGCAGAGCCTCGTGAGGCGGAGTTAAGGAAGCCTGGGACTTGGCGACCAATCCAATGCATCAGACGTGGCGCACCCAGCTGCATGCTGGCGGCCGTTGGTTGGACATTCAAAGGCGGCAGTGTTGGTTGGATGTGACAGAATCGCAAAGCCTTCAAGGCATAAGTGTATGTCCCCAGTAGTAAATATACGCAATTGTCCAACGTAGAGTTTAGATAGACAGTCGTGACGGTCTAACTCTCAATAGTCTTGACCCTAGATTGCCATTGATAGCTGACTCTATTTCCTTATTCAGCAATAGGTGAAATGTCTCGATTAGGAATGAGTGGCCTTGCATCCAATCCATGCAACTCAACGCCTTATAAAGACGTCGCATCCACCTGCCAGGATTTCACCGCTTAACGATTCTCACTCATTCGACATACCTACACTTCAAAATGGCGCCACAAAACCCCGAGTCAACACAAAAGTCAGAAACTGATAACCAGATCGATAATCAAGCCATTGAAAGCCCTGATGATGACGTTCTCACGTATCCAGAAGGCGGCCTTAGAGCCTGGGGCGTCGTCTTTGGATCTTTTTGTATCATGCTTTCTGTCTTTGGCGTGATTAATACTGCAGCTGTTTTTGAGTCGTATTTCATGGAGAATCAACTGAAAGATAAAGAGCCGTCGACGGTGGCATGGATCTTTTCTCTATACCTCTTTAATATCTACTTCTTAGGACTATTGGCGGGCCCTATATTTGATCAGCATGGGCATCGACTGCTCATCTTTGTGGGCAGTGTTTTGGTAGTTGTTAGTTTCATGCTGTTGAGTTTGTGCTCAGGTAAGATCCTTTCAACTCCTTGAGAACTATCTCTGACTATATCTAGAATATTATCAGATTATCCTCTGCTTTTCTATGCTCTTCGGAATAGGAGCATCTCTTATGAACATTCCCGCCTACGCCGTAATCGGCCATTGGTTCGACAAACGCCGTGGCTTTGCAGTTGGCGTTGCTTCTACAGCTGGAGGCATTGGCGGAATCATATTCCCACTGGTTTTCCAAGCTACCCTCCCGAGCATTGGGTTCGCCTGGAGCATGCGGATGCTGGGATTCATTCTTCTGTTACTCGCGGTACCGTCGAATCTTTTGATCAAGACTCGTCTGCCGCCCAGCGAGCAGTTTGAATCCGCTTGGCCTGAGTTTAGGTTGTTTAAAGATCCAAGACTATCTTTATGCTGCGCGGGAATATTCTTCATGGAATACGGTATCATGGTTCCGTTGACATATGTCGTGTCTTATGCTACAGAACATGGACACGCATCCACAAACAGCTATATGCTCCCAGCACTTCTCAACGCCGGAAGTGTTGTTGGAAGAGTTGTCCCAGGTATCATCTCGGATCGGATTGGCAGATTCAACGTCCTCATTATTACCGTCGGAGCCTGCATCATCTGCGTCCTTGCACTCTGGCTCCCAGCAGGAGATTCAAAATCCATGCTAATCGCCTTTACGCTCCTCTTGGGCTTCGCAAGTGGTGGAAATGTCAGTTTGGTCCCTGTCTGCATAGGCCAGCTCTGCGATTCCAAAGATTACGGACGATATCTATCAACTGCTCTGCTGGCGGCGAGTTTTGGAACCTTGACGGGAATTCCTATAGGGGGTGCTCTCCTCGGGCTTGATAACGGAGATGGATGGTTGGCTGTCATCATATTTTCTGGTGTTTCTTATGCAGTGTCTTGGAGTTGTTATGTTGCTGCTAGGGTATTGGCGGTGGGATGGACTGTGAAGGCCATCTACTGACAGTTGATTCTTGTCTTGTGACCTGGGAGAATTTGGAACGAGGCCGTAAGAAAGCTTAGATATAGATCTTGCAGATGAAGTTATACACGAGGATGTAGAATTTGGAAGATAAACGAGATAGATGACATACAAACGCGACTGTTTCTTTTGCATACTCCATCTTCTCTGGGATAAAAATGGGTTGTATCAGCAAGAAGGATATTATGGCTTGGGAACAGTTTGGTCACATAGGTAGCTTAAGCCCATGGTATTTATGCTTGATAATATAATTGGTATATCGTATCTGAATACTCGAGGTATAGCTGCTAACCACTCGCCTCCCATGCATGATGCATCCATTACCCACAATGCTCATCCCAAACAACTCCAACTCGCTCTCAAAAATGCTAAAACAAAGGAAAAATGGTATGTAAAAGGTGACTATCCCTCCTCTTGTCTTGATGTAGGTACTCTCTCTCGTCTAAGCCAAAATGCTCATCTTGTACCCCTTCTCGCATATCTCGCCTGGCATCCCTAGTCCCAGAGAATCCAGCCAGCCCTCGATTCTGGGCCATATCGCCCTCGACTCTCTACGCTGAGGGCCTTATTTGGGGTGTTTGAGATTTGGTGTACGTCGTATGGCTCGGGATCACTAATGTCGGTGTCATCTCTGTGAGCGTCGCTGGAATGATATGCTTCGCTCGTTTCTGCTTCTTCAGCAGGTGACGAAATGGTTGCTCGTGGCTGCCATGCTGGTGCAGACCAAGGTTCTGGAATCTTTTCGTCTGGCTCTTCCTCTACTGCCACCTCTGTATCGTCATCCACCCCCTTCAGTGGTGGAGTTATGGGCTTCGAAAAGTTAAAGTTTGGGTTGGCTTCCTCGGCGTGAACTGAGGATGCCAGTGTAGCTCTGGTGTGAATGTGAACTTGGCTTCTAGATGCTCTCTTCAGACGAGGCTTGCGCTGCGAAAGCGACGACCCGACTTGACTTCGGCGGGACTCCATCTCGAGTCGCTCCTCTTGTTCTGTCTCGTCATCGGTGATGGCATCGTCGACCAGTAACCATTGTCTGGGAGCCACAAGGAGACTGCTTCCAGACTTTCGACGATGTCGCTTCTGGTTCTTTGTCTCGGCAGACGCGGTCGCGGCTTGTCCTGCCTGCGCCGTGGGAGGAATCTTGAGAGGAATGTTACCCATGGTGACATTCAGGCGACGCAGGTCTCTTTGGCTCTCAGAAAAGATGACTCTGGCCCGAAGTCTATGTACTGCGCGGTCCAAGGCCAGCTCGATAGCACATCGGTCTCGTATCCGGCTCAGTTTGGGCCAAGTCGCCCGCTCACCCACGAGACACGCTCGCATCATGAACTCGGGCGATGGGTTTCGCATCAACCGTGGGAGGTCGTTTATGCTCATTTCCGGAAGAATGTTGATGTCACCAGAGTACTTCTGACTGAGCACACTGCGAAACTTGGTGGCGAGGTTGGGCATAATGCCGAGTTCAGTCAGAAAGTGAAGTCGGTGCAGTGCCTCGTCCCTCGCTAGGGATGTCAACGTGTACATCCAGTCAAACTCTTCGGCATTGACTTGCTGGGGGCGTTCCGGCTTTCTTTGCGGGGACAAGTGGTCATCCTTGGCAAGAAAGGGGACGACGTGAGGGTTCACTTGGGAAACGATAAAGTGGTTCACGTTGAACATTTCCGAGAGGCGCGTCATGGGCAAGTCGTTGTCCACCGAGCCATCAATCCAACGTTGTGGAGTTGGGTTCCACGGCAAATGCTCGCCCGTGATGGGGTCTTTGACGAGAAGAGGCGACGCGTTGAAAACCAGAGGAACCGAACACGACGCAGCGACAGCAGACCAAATCATGACATTTGGAGCCGTGACGTAGTTGAGAAGTCTCGGCAACTCATACATAGAAGCCGTTGAGACACAAATGTTGAGAATTCGGCGTGTTCGGTTGTAAGCCTCTTGAAAGGTCATGTCACCCATCAGGCCTCTCATGACCCTAGTGAGGTGCTTGATGTCGGACCAACTTCCTTCTGTGAGCAGACGACGCAAGTTGTTCCAAACGCCGTCTGTACCATCGGGACTTTCGAATACGGAAAGGTCTCCGTAAGGAAACTCCTCGATCAACTGAGGGATTTCCTCATCTGTTCGCGTGCACATGGCGGCGCAAACAATACTTCCAGCGCTGGCGCCTGAAATGATCCTTGGCAGGAGTTGTGCCTCAAACAGGGCCTTCAAAACGCCAATATGGGACATGCCAAATGTGCCACCACCCGACAGGAGCAACGCGCTCCGACCAAAGCTTTGGCGCGCAAAGAGGATGCCTTCAAGCAAGTCCCGATACTCAACACTCTGGTCAAGTCGGCTTTGCGTGACAACAGCCTCAATTGTTTGTATTGTGGACTCGACGTAGCGTTCGATGAGATGCTTCGTTCCCGAGTATGAGTGTCGGTAGAGGTCGACATTATCCATGCCACCGAGATCTCGAGAGAGGGCGGTACGTATAAGGTGCATCATGGTATGAACGTCGCATTTGGTGCGGGCTTCGTCGAGGGCTTGTAGACGCTCCTTGATCAACTTGGGGTTGTAGTCGCCTGACGATGCGTCTCTTTTCCACTCGTCATTTCCTTCGAGAACATCGAGTTCTTTCGCGGCAGCCTCCCATTGCGCGTGAGACTCGGCCTGGGTCTATTAGCAAGTGACGCGACAGGAGAGGCGACAGCAACTCACATTTTGCATGCGCAGACCCAAATGATGTTTCCTTTCTTCCAACTGTTGAACCTTTTGGCGCTGGTCTTCTGTCAAACCATCCTTGCACCATAACCAAGTATCATTGGCCTGCTTGATGGCCTTATGGATCGTACTGACGACCGCGGGACCTGACGAGGACACGCTCGGTGGACGCTTCGCTTTCGTGTTCGACTTGACGGGAGACTTGGGTTTCGAGTGGGTAGGAACCGCACGGGTTTGGAGTAGCAGATCGGCCATGATGAAGGCCCACGCAGGTCAAGCGTGGGAACAAGGTCGTCTGCGAGGGAGCGGTTGAGGTGGGAAAGCGACGTTATAGCATGGCAGGGGAGATGTTTGGAACAGGTTCGAACGCGAGGGTTTGTAGGTTTGAGAATCGTGATCGTAGGAGGATTAGAGCGTGTTTGCGTCTTGTGATTGAAACTGAGAGATTATTGTTGAAACAGGCAAGAGATGGGAGTAACCGGGGGGTCACAAGTCGAGGAGCGAGCGGAACTGTAGGTGCGGTGCGGTGTGGTTGAGTTGGCGGAAGTGGTGGGGGTTGGCGGAGGGGCTCCGAGACACGGCACAGAAGGAGATAACGGCAGTGGCTTGCAAAGACGGCTTCAAGCTTTTCTTCGAAGCAAACACAGGTAAGAGGCGATGATCTGAGGTGATGATATCCGGGGATGGACTTGGTGATGATGAAATTGGATCTTGGTGTGCGAATAGGGACGAGAGGAATTTCTTGAATTTGGGAAGGTCCCCCATGACCATGTCCACTTTCCGAGATTGAATCCACTTTTCCCCGCCATTGTTGAATGTGGGGAAAACTGCCATGCAACCGCTGTAGAGCAGTTGTCAACCGCTAAACGCCCTGTAACGTTTTGTATTTACAGGGCATTCTTCCTCTTGTTGTTTGTCCTCAACACCACATCAGACATTCAACACGAGATATTCAGCTCACTGCATTCACAGCCTCTGGAATGCTCCCCGTCGTCAGCCCTCAGCAGACATCTGACCAGCCGCAAACTGGAAACGCACCCAATTCAGGGCATCCTCACCGCCTGGAGGGAGGGCGACAAACCAATCAAGGAGCCAGGAAGGGCAGCCCTTACAGGGGCACGTGGCCGCATCTCCAGGGTGGCTTTCCAACTGGGGCTGGCCTGGCCTGAGCGGGTCTTGATCCCCGCCACAGCGTAATCAATTATCCCGCATTTCACATGTCAACAAGGGCTGTGAATCCTCTTCTATTGGATCCTCCGCAATTCTTTGCATCCTTTGCGCAGTTCACGCGGGCCGATGCTCGGCAGCTGATTCAGACGAGAAAAAAAAGTCTGGGGAATTTGCGGGGAGGAAGGGGAGAAAAAGTCCAGTGTAAGCGAGGTGAGAAATGTGAGCGGGTGGTTACGGTTCCATCGTAGTCTGATGTTGAAGCTTCAACGTGATCTACCACGATAAAACTTTCTTTTTAATGCGGGCTACAGTGCAGTGTCGTTCGTCTACTAACTCTTTGAGTGCGCGAAGGCTCCCAACGCGTACCGGACCCACTTTTCTCTCGTAATGACGAGGGTACGGGCGGGGTACGGGAAGGTCTCTCAAAAAGGAATTATAGCCAAAACACTATAGAAATCATTTTAAAGAGACCTATGACTTCTTAATTAATTCCCGGCGAGGCACTTAACGCCTCTGATTTAAGTAGCTATATCATAGAGGAAAATAGCCGCCGCGAGCAGCCCAATAATATCATATGCCGGCCGGTCTTTAGCCCGGCCATAACCTACGGGGCTTACTTCCTTCTAATAGAGATGCCTTTACGCGACTTTGAGGTTAAACTACTACCCTATATACCCCTATAGCTCTTCTAGCTCTTCTTACCTTATTCCTTAGTTAAAAGATAGGTCTAATATATTAATAGCTAGGTTATAAGCCTGCTCTAAGACTATTAGTTACGCCTAGTAGCCCGGCTTAGAGGCTAATATAATACCTCCGTCGCCGAGGTATATATATAGCTTATTATCTTAATTTATATAGGAATTCATAAGGAACTAAGGCTCTATGCCTATTAAGAGATTTCTTATCGGGGGTATTAAGGCCTTAATTACTTAATTATTTGATATATAATATTCGATAGGTTCTAGCTTCTTTAATAGCACCTATAAGTCTTTAACCTATTTAACCTCGCCGATATAGGCCTTCCGAAGGTCTTTAAGGCCGTGGATAATTAGTCTAAGCACTTATAAGCGGTGTCTCTCGAGCTATAGAGCCTAGGCATAAATATCGCTATAGATAAGTATATAACCTGCTTTATAGGGAGGTTATATAAGATAATAAAAGTCCTAAATAAACCTATGCCCCTTAGCTTTAAGACCTAAGTTATAGCCTAGAAGGGCTTTTTCTTATAGTAGATTTAGTACTAGCCGAAGAAGAGATATAGACCTATTAGTCTCCCTAAGAAGCCGTGCTAGTAGCTAAGGAAGAAAAGTTAGTTTTCTTATTAATTATATATTTAGAGACGAAAGGACCTATATATGCCTCTTAATCTGACTTAAAGCGTAGTTATTGCCTTAGTTAATAAGCTACTAAAAGCTAGATATTATATCTTTATTAATAACCTCTTCTTATCGGTAAATCTCTTTATATATCTTCGACGGCTAGGTCACGGGGCCATAGGCATAGCCCGCTATAACTATAGTATCTTTAAGCCCTTTATATAGCTTAAAGTTAATAATATTACCGGCTATAACCTTCTTTGGTTTAGCGAGCTTTAAATAGCCCTAATAATTAATTATAAGGTAAAGAATTTAGATAGATTTAGCTATATTTCCCTTACTAATTTGTCCCTTAGCTTAGTAGGTTAACTAAATCGCGTGGAAAGATAATGCCCTTATACTCTTCTTAACTTCTATATTTAAGGGCGATAAATGCATTAACTAGAAGAGGAAAAGGCTAAATATAATAAAAGCCTAGGTATGGCCGATATAGCGTTTTTTTAGTAAGGAAGCTATAAAGGAATTTAAGATTCCTTCTATTACTACTACTTATAACGACGAAATAAATTATATAGACCGAGGAGACTAACTAAGGGTATTACTAGGCTATAATTATTATGTTTATTAGGGCCCTTAGTAGGCTTTAGCCTAGACCTTTTTATTTAATATTACCCTTATTAATAGCTATCTTCTTTAACTTTATGGTAGCCTAAGTTAAAAGAGATATAAGTTATAAGAGGCATAGCGAGGCTACCTTATAGATGCCCTTATCGCGACCTTTAGTCCTAATTTTTATAGAAGGAAGAGATATAAGGCCAGTAATAAAGACTTTAATTACCCGGGCTATAAGCTTAGCTATTAAGGCCGCACTAAGCGCTTTACCTATTATGCCTATTAGGGCTATTGCTATAGTATTATAAGGTTATAAGTAAAAGAGAAGGCATTAAGGGAGATTAATAGGAATAGGGGGAAAAAGAAAATGCCTAAATTAAGGTATAGCTATAAGCTTTATAATATTGCACTATATAACTTATTGTATTACTTTGACTTATATTATTATAGAATTTAGGTGGGAAAAGAAGTACCTCTTGTAAGCTCTATTTTGATTAGATTAAACCCCTATCCGGTACGCGTTGGGAGCCTTCGCGCACTCAAAGAGAAACTGAGTTCCAAGTACCGGTGTATTTATCTGCCTGTTTCACGGAATAAAGGGGAGACTTCCGTCCGATATGAGACATGGGCTGACTCGTCTGACCTGCACATTGACTTAGGCGGCTTCGGAACAGACGATCAAAGAGCGATCGAGATTCCATTCCTCACAGGCAAGATCTGCATAAGGCAGTGAACACACTGACGACAACACGTGGAAGAACCATGTTCCATACCGATGAGCTTGCTGTCTAAACTGGGCAAAACCTCCAGACCTGACCTTTGAGGGGTGGGTGATAAGCTTCTGAAGGTCCTCACAAGCTTGCGAGTTCGGACTCTCCGGGGCAAAGGAGAGGGGAACTATTCACAGCTAAAAAGTAGTGTTTGTGCCTCAAGGCCAAGTTATCTTCAAAATGGCATAGCAGCTGCAGTAGCTGGCCCTGTTTGAGGCTGAACCAAATCCTTAGAGTCTGGACCTTTCAATGTTGCAATGAGTTCCTGGCTGCCAGCCTTCCAAGCTTTTCTTGAAACGATGGATCTGCAAAATATGCAGGACAAAATTTTCTTGAACGTTCCATCGGTTGCTCATTTGTGACGCCTCTGCCGCGAGGGCAGTGAGGGCATCGTGAAGCCATTCCCGTCATGCAGACTCCAGGCTGCTAAAACACCACAGCTACTGGCAGACATGAGAAAGGACTGCACCATTATCACAAGCTTACACAAATTACCCCCAGAGAATAATTACAATTACAATTATAACGTCCATCAACGTCACCTGACGAAACACGTGCATCAGCTCTCCAAAAAGCAACAACCCGAAACATCACCTCGTCCTACTAGATTACGTTATGGTGACGCTGTACACACGCGGAGCCCGCCCAGACACGTCGCGATCCTGCTGCTCCCCCGCATTAATACCTGCTTTTCTGCAACGTCGTTTACCAATCTACATGTCATGGATGACGTTTGTTTTCTTACAGGAGGCGCAGAGCACTGGCATGCTTGCGTTTTGCCCTCTTAAATGCCTGTCTGCCCGCTTTGTCTTGGGTAGTTTGTTCTGTAGTCTTTGAGCTCTTGACAACTTGAATATTCAGAGGCGATTCGAAAAAGATACAATGGATTCTGTGATTGAGGCCATCAAGACCAAGCCCATTGGGCCGATTCCGACTGTCATTCGTATGTCCTCGAGCGAATGGCTTCACTCAATTGGCTTCACACTAACAATTCTCAGCTGAGCCGACTCATTACCAGACAGCCGGCCATAATGGAATCCGCGCTCTATGGGTTCTCTTCTTCATGATGGTGGTGGCTTCGGCCGTCTTCGCCCTGCTGTCGTGGAACGTCGCCGTCCAGCGTCGCATCTTTTACTTCCTCACCACCCTGACCACCATCATCTCGGCGCTGGCATACTTTGCCATGGCCTCCGGGCATGCGGCCACCTTTAACTGCGTCAGTGTTCGAGATCACCACAAGCACATTCCCGATACGTTCCACGATGTGTGCCGTCAGGTCTACTGGGCTCGCTTTGTGGACTGGGCCATCACGACTCCCATCCTGGTTCTCGAGCTTTGTCTGCTGGCTGGTGTCGATGGAGCACATACCGTCATGGCTATGGTGGCGAATGTCATCATGATTCTCACGGGTCTTTTTGCTGCTATTGGTCATGCGCATACTGCTCAGAAATGGGGATGGTATGCCATCAGCTGCATTGCCTATCTCTTCACCATCTGGCATGTCTCTATCCATGGTGCTAGAGCTTCTCGAGCTCGTGGTACCAAGGTTTCCCGACTGTTTGGCTCCCTCGCCACATTTGCGCTCATTCTCTGGACTATCTACGTCGTGTAAGTGATCTCCCTAATTGCTGTGTCGCAAGCTAATAAGGACAGGGTTTGGGGTGCTGCCGGCGGTGCTTGGAGGGTCAAGGTCGGCACCGAAATCATCATCTACGCCGTCCTCGATGTCCTTGCCAAGGCTATTCTTGGTCTCTGGCTGATCACGGCTGCCCGTCAGAACCGCGAGACGACCCCCGAGGTTGGTGGCTACTGGGCTCATGGAGCTGGTACTGAGGGAGCGATTCGCATTGGCGACGACGAGGAGGGCGCCTAATCCCTCCAAAAGCAAACAATGGAGTAAAATCTGTCCGATCGGACTGGGTTGATTGGTTGCTTGAGCGCTATGCTAGCATGGTGCTGGGGAAGAGTCATACGTCTGTAATGACGCGCGACGATGGGCGAGTGGTAATTGGTGGCAGGCAGTGTCAGGGAGAGGGCAAAATGGCGTTTGAGCAGGATGAAGTATATAAGGATGCGGACTGCGTTATGGGACGCCGCGATGGCGTTGAGTAGTTTCAGGGTTGGTCGGAACAGTGTCGGGGAGGCAGTGGTTTGAAGAGGAAGGGGATATATTCAGAGTGACAGGGAATTTTTTTTAATGGAAAATCGTTGCAAGGAGAAACTGGAGTGTTATCTCAGTCTTCTATTTGTTCTGTCAATGCGGACATGAGCCATGGATTGATGAATGGATACCCCTATTCTGCTGTCTTGTACCAACTTATCGCTCATGCTGTGGGATCGCTCACCATTACCGTTCAGTATCGAAGCTGATAATAGACGAGTCTGCTCTTGCTTCGTAGTAACTCCTCAGAATCAAATCATCGTATGAAAAAGTGTTGATACTCGTATTTTGTGAGGTAATGAGTGCGCCTCCTCTCGGCACCGAGCATACCGGAGTGGGCCCGGACCGGCCGGCTCGGCATCCCCGAGTTCCGGAGGTACGGGGCCGTTTCTTGCCGAAGGCCCGGTTGCGACATATCCGGATGGTGATAGTCTTATCTGGAAGTGAAGTCGCTTACTGTTCCATATAATTGCCGGTTCCAATTACTCCTCCTTAATTTACGGGTCGAGGATCTTATCCCAGCCCCGTAACAGCATCCACTGGGCAGGCCCAATTGTACAGTTACCCTCTGAGATGCGGTACTCATGTCGACCAGTAAATAAACTTATACAGCTCCTAAATCCAGATCAAGCAGTATAGAGAACACAGTTACCACCATCCGTGGATGATTGGGAGTTCAAGTCAACGCCTCGAGGGCTTGCCCATCTGGGTTACGTCAGCATCCAAGCCCAGAAAATGGTCTAGCTTCTGGTCGTGACCTTGTGGTCGGTCCGTCTTGACACAAACCGACCTCTCTCTTCGTTATCGCTCTGCCTTGATAGCTGCAAGTCTCCTGTACCGCGCCAGCTTCAGTCATTCGGAAGAGATGAACCGCCGACGATGTTTGCGCGCGTGAGTGACCGACCAGCACTAGATGGAGATACCATACCCTCGACTAACTGTTGTTATAGATGCGCTCGGTGCCGTGACATGAAGGTTCGGTGTTCAGGCTCAGTTCCATGTGCGCGATGCCAAAGGAAGAGGCATGAGTGCTACTTCAGGCCTGAAGATATGCGGACAACTGTCCCGATAAGGGAAGCACATTTACTCACTCGTTGCCTACGCCCGGCTAACATTGGCTGTAGCTATCTTCAGTCGCTCGAAGCCCGTGTTCAAGAACACAGTCTTCAAGAACAGAATCTTCCGCCACCGCAGCCATCTATGACGCCGCCGAGGTCAACCATGCCTTCGGACCAGCTAAGTGGTATCGACCCGGCTATTCTGAGCCCAACAGAGCAGTCATCGCATACCCAGAGCCATTCAGATACTGCTGGGAGTAGCAGCCAGGTCCCCTGCCAAGTTGATCCTGCATTGGACTCGCCTGAGTTCAATCGCAACCCGCTTGTCGACAATGAGGTATTTGCCCGGGATCCTCACGGCAAATTCTGTAAGCAGACCTTTTTGTTTTGAGACTTTCCCCAATTAATTATGTCGACAGGGTATATGGGACCAACATCGTCTTGGGCATTTTGCAGGCGTGTCCTCGCCATCATTGGGAGCTGTATGCCCAAGCCGGAACCTCCAGTTTATCCCTGGGACCTCGAAACCATCAATTTGACATGGAGTCCTGTCGGATTATATGATCAGCCAGACGTTTCGGGGCTCCCGTCATGCGAGTATGCGCTATACCTGTTGTCCACGGTTCAGTACCACCTCGGGTCGCTCTACGAAATTATTGACCATGAGGCTTTTCGCGAGCAGGTCGAGCGCTTCTACCAAGATCCTGCAGGAGAGGCTTATCGCTCGAGGTTTTGGTATTCACAGTTTCTACTGGTGTTGGCATTTGGTGAAGCTTTTTTGACCACTGGTTCAAATAAAGGCGTTCCGGGCATCAAATATGCTTCGCGAGGGTTGTCGCTGATACCAAGCCTCATCCCTATGGACAAGGACAAGGAGACATTGGCAGTCGTGCAAGCTCATTGTCTGGCGGCTTTGTACCTCCAAGCAGTTGACTTGCGATTGATGGCGTTCCAGATTGTGAGTACAGTACCTCGACTCTCTATTTGATTGAGTAGCTTGATCTGATACTGGATAGATCGGGCAAGGATTGCGTCTCGCACTCATTGAGGGATGGCATAGGCACATGCCTCCAGAAGATGTTGGCGAGCAACACTCGAAACGTTGCAACACCATTTTCTGGATCTTGTACATCATTGATCGAGAATACGGTCCGTTGGTAGGAGCACCGAGTTCTATTCGAGATGAAGATATCACGACAAAGTTGCCCTCCGATATCGACAGCTCCCTGAGATCCGATGCTCTCACATTACAGATCCGCATGTCTCGTCTAACGGCAACAATACTCAACGGTACGGAACCAAAATTTCTATATTTTCTGGAATCTTTATTGATGACATCTAGGAGTTTATGGTGTTGACAGGAACTTTGATGGGACTCTACTCAATGATACACAGTCGGTGCTACACAGCCTTGCAGACGTCTCGAGAGACATCAGCTCGTTTCTTGATACGAGGCTCCAGAAAACAAATGTCCGATCCTCAAAGATCGCCACAAGACTGATTCTCTCGTATCATCACGTAAGTAGTGCCTCCTTCATACCATATCTGACACTGATGAAGTTAGTGTGTTGTTTTGACGACTCGACCCTTGGTCATGTGTGTTTTGCAAAGGCGGTTGACTGCAAGTGATGGAGACCGGACCATTCCTGATGGTCCCATCAGTTCACTCTTACAGTCGTGTGTTCATTCGGCGTTGAACATTCTCAAGACTTTACGAGCATTAGGGGATGAGAATCTTCTCGGTGAGAAGTCAATCTTCCCGTTTAAAGGACTGATTCAACTAATAATCCCTAGACTCCTTTCTGCCGTTTCAAATGGAGACGGTCTTCTCATCAGCCTTTCTCCTCTACGTTATCGACGCCGTGTCACCAGGTTTCGTGCCCGATCAAGCCTGGCTTGCAACTGCTCACGGCATATTCGACACAATGATTGCAAAAGGCAGCCTAGCAACACCACTTCGAAAACGAGAGCTACAACGCTTGGAGCAGATCATGACTTCGTACCTCGGATCCGGATCCCAGACGGACCCCTCACCTGTACAGTTCCAGGAGGAGCCTGCTCTAAGGTCCGGAATGGATCTACCTGATCAAATAGCAACGACAGACATCGCGTATGTGGATGAGACCTCCCCTTGGGGATTGCTGGGGTCTCATGGAGGGTATATCTTGTCACCCGGGGAGATTATGCAGTTGGCTGAGGGCCTCAACATGGAGGACTTCATGGTTACGCCTGATGATGGTGTGCCTCTGGGGCATGACCAAATGGAGACAGACAGGGATACTTGATCGTGACGGGAGAAGCAAGAGATAATGGTATCATTGCAGAAGCCATGATCAATAACGGTGCCGTGATCTCTGACTGACTCACTCTTGACTCGAGGCAATACGGATTGAACTGGATCTAGCCTTGATATGTGTCCTCTTTGCTAAAAGGATGTGATTTTGTTTGTCCTTATCAGCCTGGGATCACGGCTTGTTGCCGGCGATGGGACACCGGCCCGAAGGTCGGCCCCACATACCGACACCGGCATACCGGCCGGGTTCCGGACCGTCTCTATTTTTCGATGGGTTGGAGCAATGCCTGCAAGTTGAGAGGTAGGACGGAAGTTGGCACGGAAGTTAAGTTACGGAAATCATCGGACGGAAGTGGTGCCGATGAGAGTTAGGTAGGAAGATGATGTGCTGAGCGTGGTGCTTGGGAAGTCAAGGACTTTAGCTCTCTAGACCTTGATCCATAAGCCGTTTACGTGCTTGATTACGCAAATTGTACTCTCGACCAGGAAAATATGTATGGTGTTAGAGACACCTGTAGATCCAGTTAGGGGTTTTCCAATTCGAGTCACCGCAGTTGGTAGCCTTGCCCTCAACTCGATTTTTTTCGCAACTAGAAAAGACCTGAAAACTTTCACACGACCTTGCGTGTTTAATCTGAACCTATATGAATCTGAACCAGATCTGTAACTTCC
This sequence comes from Fusarium sp. MBC 438, assembly GCA_030779245.1. Lineage (NCBI taxonomy): Eukaryota > Fungi > Ascomycota > Sordariomycetes > Hypocreales > Nectriaceae > Fusarium > Fusarium sp. MBC 438. Next base: position 36,881 of record JAPFTB010000169.1, on the reverse strand, counting down.
ATATTCCATCTCCATATGTGTAACAAGGGTCCCACGCAGCGTCGGAATCCACATGCCGACGTATCCACTCGCCGGCTGTCTGAGCTCTGGGTTGGGGCCGTGTAGAGGCCGTATCGATTACAACATGCGGGGGACGAAGTAAACATCAAATGAATGGAAATCGAACGGAAACAACGAATTCTCGAACCATTTAGATGATGTTGAAATCCCGTTCAGTCGGTTAGGCCCCCGAGGAAATCATCTAGAAAACACATCCTAACTGCATCCATTCACATCCTTGTCTATTGTGGCATATCACCCCCTCACGCTCTAGACCATTCCTACGCTCTCTCCCTCACACCTAGCCGGAACCCCCTTTGCAATCGACCATGTCTTCCTCTCCCTTCTGGATTGAAACGGAAGACTGGCATACAGCCGGTGAACCTTTCCGTATCATCAAAACGCTTCCGAATGGTTACCTTCCCGAGTCTGCCACTGTTGCCCAACGTCGTTTCGATATCATAGCAGATCCTCAACATCCTCTCGATCAGCTTCGTCAGTCATTATGTCACGAACCTCGCGGTCATGCCGACATGTACGGCGGCTTTATTACGCCTCCCGATGATGCTGGAGCTGCTTTTGGAGTGCTCTTTTGGCATAAAGATGGTTTCTCTACGGCTTGCGGTCATGGAACGATTGCGCTTGGATATTGGGCTGTCGCAAATGGTATAGTAAAGGTCCAAGAGTCTGGCGAGGCTAAAGTCGACGTTGTGATCGACGTTCCATCTGGCCGTGTGGTAGCCAGCATGAAGATTGTCGATGGCAAAGCTGTTGGTGCCGACTTTATCAACGTGACGAGCTACCAGTTGGCCAAGTCATTACCCGCTGCCGTGCCCTCACGAGGGACCGAAGTCAGCGTTGATCTTGCCTTTGGCGGAGCTGTCTATGCTACCTTGGATGCGGACCAGCTTGGACTCAAGGTTGAGCCAAAGAACGTCAACGAGTTTATCAAGATTGGGCGAGAAATCAAGGCGTCATTGGGAACTCGAGCTCATTACGGAACATACGATTGTTATGGAGTCATCTTTTTCAACGAAGAAGGTGACGAGGAGGGAATTGTTCGACAGAGGAACGTCACAGTGTTTGCAGACGGACAAATCGACCGATCGCCCTGTGGTTCTGGATCATGTGCTCGAGTCGCAATTTTGTTTGCCCAAGGAAGAGTGGCACCTGGAAAGGCAAAGCTACTGCACCGGTCGATTATTGCGTCTCAGTTCCAGGCAGAGGTCCTGTCGGAGGAGAAGTCACCTGTGGAGGGATTCCCTGCGTGTATTCCTCGGGTGACGGGCGAGGCGAAATTGTGCGGGAGGATGAGTTTTTATATTGATCCGGCTGAGGACATTTATCCTGGGTTTCTTCTGCGATAGACATTTAGACGATAGACAACCGGAAACAAATTCACTTTTCGCCTATGACATTCCGTTCAAGGCAAACCTTTTTGTCATTTGAACATGCTTCATCTCGTCAAAGTGGGTGATGGGTAGTTCAACGGCGCATGCAAATCTTGAACGTAGTTACCACCGCCTTGCATTTAATGAGCTCATATTGTTTAATAGCCTTTAATTAGAAAAGACAAGAAGAGATTTAAGACTGCAGTTTCCATCAAACTATTGAGCAGCCCAACTACTGAACCGCGTTTCGCTCTGTGACTCTCTTCGTCTCTAGGGTAGGTAGTGGTAAGGAGGTCAACTGGAGATGGTTGTAAGTCCCTGTAGCTTCTTAGCACGTATCTTGTTCTGAACATGACGTGAGTGGGACTCCTCCATTAGTAATGAACCTGGCCTGTAATAGTAGATTACTTGGTCTGCCTCAAACCAAATACCCAATTAACTCTCATAACCCAGCACCTGGTTAAAATCTGGTCAAATCTTGCAGAAGGATGCATCTTGACCAACAGTTCGTCCCATCTTCTCCACTCACTTGCATCGTAGATGGAGTTGACACTACTGCCAAGATAGGCAAGTCAAGCCGGCTTATCTATGCTTATTCGTCAACTCGCTGTGAAGCTCCGCTTTCGGTCTAGTCTTGTCCGGTCCGAAAGTCCGAAATCCTCGCTTGCGACCTTGCTGCCATTTCTGGTGATGGACGATGGAGGTTGACAGACCGAGAATTTGCTTTAAAGGATCGTACTCGGTCTCGAGATATGTCCGTCTGTCCGTTAAAGATCCAGCCTTAAGAAGAAGGATCTGCCTCTTTGTCTAGTGCCGATGCTAGACCCGGAGCTTACAAACCAGACGCTTCAACTCGTCTAATTCGATCAATAACATCATCACCATCTCCGCTTCTCCTGTGACTGTTTTCTACGAGCTAAACACAGCGGAGCCGATTATCAATCCCTTCACAAGACCCACACTCCAAAACCCAACGTCGCTTATAAGAAACGAGTCGCCATTCTTTGACCCTTCCATCGGGCGCACAACTTCCACGCACACCTACCAACACTCCATATGGTTTCCACGAACGAAAAGGATTGCACCGTCGATGGTGTTCTCGACCAAGAACGCAATGGATCTTCACAGGAACCTTCCCTTTTGTTTGATCAGAAGGAGATTGAGAGGCTGGGACGAGAGCGTCCGGCGTGCTTTCACAGTTGGTACGCCGAGATAGGTTTCGTCTTTGCTGTTGTTGGGTCTATGATGGTTAGCGAGTATTTCGTCAGCGGATTCAACATTGCGCTCCCTTCCCTTGCGAATTCGTTGGATATTCCAGAGTCGGCGAGGACTTGGCCTGCGGCTGTCATCAACTTGACTACAGCGGCTCTACTTCTACCTTTTGCACGACTATCCGAGATTCACGGCGGACGATTAATCTTCTTGGGAGGTCATGTATGGCTGCTGGTTTGGTCATTGATTGCTGGGTTCAGCCAGAATCCAACCATGCTCATCGCCTGCCGAGCCATGCAGGGTCTAGGATCGTCTGCCTTTCTACCATCCAGCGTTGCTATTATGGCACGCATCTATCGCCCAGGACCTCGAAAGAATTTTGTCTTTGGAATGTTTGGAGCCTTTTCCTGCATTGGATTTTACTCAGGCATCTTCTTTGGTGCCCTTGCCGCCCAGGTCCTTGGCTGGAAGTGGTACTTTTTCATCGGCGCTTGTTTCTGCGCTGGTATCTTTCTCGCCGGTCTTTTGACAATTCCCAAGAGCGAGGGCAATACGCAACCTGACCTTGGAATGGATTGGATGGGTGCTTGCACAATCGTTCCTGGACTTGCCCTGGTTGTCTACGCCTTGACGGATGGTGGAAACGCTCCTCAGGGCTGGCGTACGCCTTACATCTACATCACTCTGATAATTGGTGTCTTATTTCTTGCTTTGGCCGTTTACATCGAGGGCTGGAAGGCCAGTCAGCCTTTATTGCCGGCTGAAGTGTTCAAGACAAAGTACATGACTCGGTTGATCATTGCTTTGTTCTTTTCCTACGGATCTTTTGGTCTGTTTCTCTTTTACGCCAGCTTCTAGTATGCTGCCCCATCCAAGATTCCCTGATCCCTTAGACTAACATCTGACCTAGTATCGAAGAGGTGTTGGGCATCTCTCCTTTGCTGACAGCAGCTTGGTTCATCCCCTTGGCTGCAGGTGGATTCATTCTAGCCGTCGTTGGTGGCTTCGTCCTTCACATTCTCAGCGGACGACTTTTGCTGCTGATTTCCGGATGTGGATTCCTTGGATGCTGCATACTATTCGCCCTCATTCCTGAAAGTGGAAAGTCAAACAGCTTTCTCTACTGGGCGTTTGTCTTCCCTGCCATGGTACTCAGCACCATTGGTGTGGATATCGCATTCAACGTCACCAACATCTTCATCACTACATCTCTCCCCAGTCATCTCCAAGCAGTTGCTGGAGCCTTGATCACCAGTCTTCTCTACCTCGGCATGGCATTCTGGCTGGGTGTTGGAGAGATGGCTGTTTCTGCCAAGAAGGACGTCGAAGGAGCAGAGAACGTGAGCCAGAGGAGTCAGTATCAGATTGGATTCTGGGCTGGCGCAGCACTTGCAGTCGCTGCTTTGCTCATCTTTGTCACTGTCAAGATGGAGTCGGCCAAGGCGGATCTTACTGCGGATGAGAAGGCTGCGAGGGAACGGGAGAATGCAGCGGAACAGGCAACGGAATAACGAGCTTATTGAATCACGGGTATAATGAAGTATTGGAATATTTGGGCATCAAAAGTTATTGGTTTCATTGCATATACCCAGCGAGCACTGTTGTTGAAAGTGCAATGAAGGACAGGGCACATCTAAGATAGATCTCTTAAGGGGAGAATAGAGTAGGATTATCTGTTTATATATAATGACGCAAAAGGCAACTAAGCTCTGCTTCCTGGTACTGACAATTTGTGTTATCTTAGGTGTGTTGAGGTGTTCTTGATCTCCCAGTTAAATGATGGGCAATGGCTGAGATAGTGTTGTGTTGAGTCCGACTATATGCAGATCGAAGTATTAGTTCTCTGAAGTAACCCCTGTACGTGTAGTGCGATGAAAAGAAATCGGCTTTGGGCCATTCTTACCAAAGTTGATTAGCTTTGATGCTGATCGCTAGATGACTCGTCTTTGGATTGATCACCAGATGACTTGTCCTTGCACTCGGGTCTCCCACAGTTCCCAGGCACCTTCTTAGAAGCCAAGTAATTTACGTCGACAGGAGGATGGTCAGGTTCGTCCTCTAGTGTGCAATGGAGGAGGACTGGCCCTGTTGCGACGGTGTGACCGCAGCCAGTGTAGATGAGGTTGGAGTAGGCAATCTCGCACATCTTGATTGATGAAGATGCAATGAGCTGTTGAGCGGGCGTTGATGACGACTGGCTTGAGGCTGACGATGTCTTAAATAGATGGTAAAATATGGAGATGAGTGCATGTGCGTGAAGAGAAGGATGCTGAAGAACCTAGAACGATTAAATATTCGGCTGAACAAGGAGAGACCAACCGAACGCATAAGATTTTGTTTGTCTGTATCGGCTGCTTTGAACGATTAGGCATGTACAATGAATACAAAGAAACCATGAAACAATGCTCAAAACCCATTGTAGGAATGGGTGTGATGGACAAGGGTCTACAATGGCCAACGTGTTTGCTCTGTCATCATTACAACCGAGGTTTCGGCTGTCGTAATTGATGTCGAGATTGAAATTAGAATACATGTGAATTCGATGGCATCAAGCAGTGCTTTCGATGCATGCGAGGCATGCTTTGTTTGTCATTTGGGCCTCGGAGGGATGAAGCGTAAACAAAGGTTGCAGCCTATCTCGACATGATCAACAAACAACGTTTACCTTGAGTAGCATTCACGCTGAGTGAGTCAGTATCATAGAGTCATCTTGACAACGTAGACATCTAGTGAAGACTACTGGAAGTAAAAGAGACCCTCATCTTGATCACCGATTACTGGATATCTTGGTTTTCGTTCTTGAAGTTATGTTGACTCTGGACAAGATTTTGGGTAGTAAAATCCGGACTGACATGTAGGGGGGTCTAAAAAGAAAAGTTGCAATATAACATTGGTTGCTGATACGACCTGTGACCTCCTAACAAAGGCCAAGACCTGCCTCCCAACGTCTACTCGCCGATGAGGTCCTAGATGTCTGGCTTTCACGCTTGACAAGGTCAAATGCCGCAGCTAAAAATCTCCTACATGATATCTCCATGCGGCGACGTCGAAATGAAGTTGATTTTCGGTCGAGATCAGTCAGCAGACCTGTCAAGTGGAGAGCTGGTGGATTTGACAAGGCGGTGATGGAGGCACGGGAATGCCCGCTCCTTGACTCCGCTGATGACTGGGATTATCCTAGCAGCGGCACGGAGTACGAGAACTTTATTGACGGTCTGCAAAGGGTCCAAGTTTATTCTCCCTTGACCATGTCTTGGACCGTGTCGTGCATTCATCTCGCTACCCGGTGCTTGATGATCTTGGCTGCCGATCAGAATGAGAAAAACATTCATGACGCGTGGCTTGAGAATAGGTTTGACAAAAACACCCTCGGTTTCTTCAGCTGGTGTTTGGCCTCAATCTTGAAGTGGAATCTCGATGGAAGCAGCCACTGAAGACGAAGAGTCAACCTCCCAACCTCTCGCTTTTCCTCATGCATGCACGGGAAGCTAGCTTCAACCTTCAGCTCTTGTCCCGCTGTAGATCCCGAACATCCCTGCTCGACAGATTTCCTTGGCACGGCGGCGCCTCGGGGGAATCAGCTCAACCCGCAAAGAGCGGTTTGCATACAAAGGGGCCTCAAAGCCTGCGGGGAGACGGGAGCTACTAGGACGGTCCGAGCCTGTTGTGACACAGAAGATGCTGTGAATGGTTAGGGCTGCTGGAAGATGGGGAGCTGAAGGCTTCCGTGTCTCAGATGGTCCACTGCCCAGCTGATGGTACAGGCTGCAGGCGAGAGGGTAGCTTTGCACCATGATCGACATTGGAACCAGAATTGGCGAATCATTTTGGTTCGTCTCTTTTTTGAGAGAAATAGCTCTCGGCTTGTGTCAAGCGATCACAATATGTAGCTATCGTTAGAAGCGGCAGTTGTGATGCATCCCTGCTGCCGAGGGAGCGGAGTGAGTGTGGTATAAAGGCAGGCGCCCATCGCAGCATGTTCTATCTTGTCACCTCCATCTGTTCTTCATTATCTTTCCTCCATCTCAAGGTCTGAAAATGCGGTTCCTCTCCACTCTTGTCGCTTCAGCGCTTGTCTCTCTCGGTAATGCTGCTGCCATTGCTCGAGGAGATGTCCCTCCCGTGCCCCAGACCCAATACGATGCCATCATCGTGGGAGGTGGTCCTGCCGGCCTCGCTGCTCTGAGTGGTCTCGCTCGTGTGCGTCGGAATGTTCTCCTCATCGACTCTGGAGAGTATAGAAATGCTCCTACTCGACACATGCACGATGTTCCTGGCTTCGATGGTGAGTATTATCGTGTCTCCCGTTGTGTCACTCTAACACATCCCAGGTGTCACACCTGCGTACTACCGCTGGGCCGCTCGCAAGCAGCTGTCTTACTATGATACCGTCAAGATGGAGAATGGAACCGTCACCGAAATCAAGGCTCGCGACGAGAACACCTGGTTCTCTGTCACTGTCGACTACGGCAACAAGCAGAAGAAGACCTTGACAGCACGCAAGATTGTCCTCGCCACTGGACTTCGTGATATCCTCCCCGAGACACCTGGCGTTGAAGAGGCTTGGGGCAAGGGTATCTTCTGGTGCCCTTGGTGCGACGGTCATGAGCATGCTGATCAGCCACTCGGACTCCTCGGCCCTCTGGACAAGGTCGCTGGCATGGTCCGTGAGATGCTGACCCTGAACACTGACATTGTCGCCTTTGTCAACGGAACCGACACTCGCGACTCCCGTGCCCTGGCCGCCAAGGATCTTCCTAAGTGGGAGGCCTATCTGAAGATCCATAACGTCACAGTCGACAACCGCACCATCACCGAGATCGAGAGGGTTGCCGAGGGAGCCAACGAGCACGCCGACCCCAGTCTTCCCAGTGTTCCCGAGAATGACTGGTTCAACGTCAAGTTTGACAAGGGAGGGCCCGTCGGTCGAGCTGCGTTCCTTGCCAGCTTCCCCGACGAACAGCGATCCGACGTTGGAGAGAAGGCAGGAGTTGAACTTTATGGTGGCCGTCTGGCTGCTAACCAGTCTGCGGGTCTTGTCACCAACATTCCCGGCATCTATGCCGTTGGCGATGCCAATTCGGACAACGTGACTAACGTGCCACATGCTCTGTTCAGTGGCAAGCGAACAGCCGTATTCCTTCACGGTGAGTACCTTGTGTGCAACTTGTGCTAGCGCTAACGGTAGTACAGTCAAGCTCGAGAGAGAAGATCAGGCCGTGGAGCTTGCTGGAGAACCTGCCAAGCGTGACACTCACCTGCAGGCACGCGATGTGTGGGAAACGATGAACGGCAAGCGGGGAGACATGCTGTACGCTGGAGAGTTTGAACAGTAATGGGTTGGAACGTGAATATGACCCCCTGTATCAATGAAAGAGAAGGGCTTAATGAGTACATTTAATGCATTCTTATATTGATCTCTGCCGTATTGAACGCAAGTACTGCCTTGAGTGACTCGTTTTGTCGTAGTGGATTAGGTAGTAAGACTCCTTGTATAGGCCCAAGCATGCATGAAGATGGAGTTTCATCGTGGCACAACATAAAGCAAATCGCCTTGATTCATGTAAAATGAGATATCAAGTGAAGAGTGGTTGTGATGCCGATACACTAATTTATACAAGATCCCCTAAATGCACAAGATGGTCATGGTCTTGGAACTAGATATTACAAATGATCCGCCTACAGGGATGATCGAGGCGAGTTAACTACTGTCAGATAGACCTCCTAGACGAAGATTATACAACTAAGAACTTGAGTTTTCTGTTTTCAAGGTGAGAGGCCGTGATTTGATTGGATCAAGTAGGATCGAGTTCTGGGCAAGTGCTCAGAGCAGGCAACTCGCGTCGACTCTTGAGGCCCTTGACTATATGCAGAATAGTATCAGTACTAAACAACGGCCTGGAACTATGTATGTTCGTTAAGGGTTTAGTTTTGATACTTGTATGGAAATATTGACTTGTCCTCACTCAAGGATAACTGCAATGATAGAACGTCCTACTTACTTCCCGGTTTGCGTTTTTTCGGTCTGTTGATGGTAGGAATCTGTGGCTTGACTAGGTTTGAAAGTTTACATTGATCTACATATGCTGGATCATATCATATAGAAATAGCTATTTGGCAAGCTCATCGAGGCGAGCAAGGGTAATGTAATAATGTATCGAGGTCATAGACCAATGCAGCATAGAAAATGACACATCATGATGACACGCAGTACTCATGACCCACGAATAACATATCACACTGTCCTATACCATCATGACATCCCTTCGGCGCTTTTGGTAGCATCCGTCTTCCGAACTACCGGGCCAGCCACTGCGAAGCTATTCCCAACTTGCACATTCTCCGCTGAGTCATCAGATCAACAGCAAGGGTCCCCTGGCATTGTCATCCGATCCACCAACTGCTCTGCTCTCTTTCTTGTAACCTCTTTTTTGCATCATGATGATCTGGCCTTCTCTATCTTGGTGTCCAAGAGGAGGCCTCTCAAAATGTTGCGGAAACGAGCCTGCGATTTGTGCTACTCGAAGAAGGTGAGTTCTCTTTCTCACACCACCCACCGTCTTCTTGTACTTCTATTGTACTCGCTCTCTCACGCTGACACCGACAACTCACAGATCTCCTGTGACCGAACCGACTCAGATATCGCCTGCGACTGGTGTCGACATCATCACCTCGTTTGCACTTTCAACCGGGTGCAGTCTAACAAGCGGAGCAGCCCCAAGCCTAGGTAGGAAGATCGTCTGTCAAGGACTGGATATGCCTAACCTAGGTGTGCACGCAGGATAGAAAATTCCGTGTTTGCTATCGAACAAAGCTTATCCAGCCAACTTGAACCTATTGACTTTGTCCTTGACAGGGTTATGCTGGATCAGAGCAACTCTGTCGATACTTGTCTACCCTTGGTGGAGGAATTCCTACCCGGGCTTGGTGACATCTTTTGCCGGGAAACTTCTGAGCAAGATGGTTTTCTTTCATCGATTCCTCTTACTTGCAACAGCACCGGCGACGAAGTGGACTGCCTCGACCGAGAGACCGCCTGGAGAGCCCTTGACGCATACCCCGAATCTTCTGTACGATTTGTTCACCCCCTAATGGACCCCACCATCTTCCAAGATACCTTGGAACTGGCCTACTCCCTCCAAGAGACCACTCAGAGAACTGCAGCCCAGGCGAGCGTCTTGGCTCTCGTCTCGGCCATGGGCTTCTTTGACGACCGAGCCCTGTCTCTGCCGCGCTCGTTCGAAATGAAGTGTGCGTCCCGAGCTGTGTTTCTACTAGAGTCAACGAGAGGAATAGCTAATCTTATGAGCCTTCGGGCTATTTCGTTGCTGGTATGTTGGTGTATGTTGCTGCTGTTCTCGATACCTAGCTAATGATGATGTGAAGCGGTTCCAGAGCGCCTTTTCCGGGCAAATTCCTGCTGCTGTTCGGATGCATCAAATCGCCTGTCGTATTGTCATGGAGCTCGGCGGACATACCATGAGGCCAGAACCAGGGGTCAGCTACAACGAGACCGAGATCCGAGAGCTGAGAAGTCTATTCTGGGAGAGCTACATTACCGACAAGGCGGCTACATTGCGCACCGGCATGGAACCATGTCTTGCCGACAGTCTCTGCGACTTGACGCCCCCGGGCCATCTTAGCTCCTCCCCGGGGTGTTTCAACGAGGGACGCATGCCTCCGCTGCCGTACGGCGTCTTGTGGCCTTGTCTGATGGGAGACATCCAGCTCAGCCTACTCAAATCTAGAATCTGGCAGCTTCTGTACTCGACCGAAGCGAGACAAAGATCCGAGGCGGAGCTCCTACGGGCAGTACGAGAGCTTGATGGTGAGCTCGAAGCGTGGAGGATGTGCGTTCCTGCAGAGATACGACCGACGTTTTTAATCGCCGACAAGAGTCGCATCTCAACGCTCGAGCTTGACCTCTCGCCTTGGGTGCGGCATCATGCTACCACCCTGCACCTCGAGTATCATAATCTGTTTATCACGATACATCAAGCGAGTGCGAGGTATCAGTTCTCAAAGGGTTCGGATAGTCTTGGGCAGGCATGGGGGACTAGTGTTCAGTCTAGTATAACGCTGGCGCTCGAGGCTAGTCGCTCGACTTTGGTGTATCTCGAATCGGCTCTAGACCGACTCGTAAAAGAAATGTTCTGGTAAGCAGAGACCACACTAGATTCCTGGCAGAGTTGACCAGTGACTACAGGATCTCGATTCACTACCCAGTCGTCGCCCTCCGGACCTTGTTTGTAAACATAGCAGCCAACCCTTCAGGACCAGACGTAGAGTCTGATCTCCGCCTGCTCTGCTCCACTTCGGACTTGATCAAGCGGATGCCCATGTCTGAAAAGCTGGTCGGTGGACAGGAGTACATCCAAAAGATGGAAGAGGACGTTTCTGAGCTGGTGCAGTATGTACGGAGTCTGACTGGTTGACATTTGTATGTCTGGAAGATATAGATGACTGGGGCGAGTATGGCGATTTGAGTTTGTTCCAACTTGGAGGAAGGCATACTTTGGGCGTTCTTCGTATTCTGGTTACATAACACAATATATTGCGTACAAGACACTCTTGATTGTCAGCCTCGATAGAAACCACGTCTAATTTAGCTCTTAGAGCAGTCTTTGCTCTGACATCTGGCTCGTGGCGCGTACCGTTAATGTTTAATAGAGGTGTGGGCTACTTGGAGCTGTCCGAGTCCCATTCTTTCAACAACCCATTCAACTGCTCATGGCGGAAAAGAGCATCGTCGAAGGAGACCAGCCCTTTTCTATCTCCCTCTGCAAGCTTCTCATAGACAGCAGCAACGCTGCGACTGACAACGGGGAGCTCTTCCTGCCAGTTCTGCCATTGCCAAGTAATCTGCTCAATCTTGCCAGTCTCAAAGTCATCAACCTCGATAGTCACGGGTGCATCGTAACTATTAGCATGCAGACCAGTTCCACCCTCGGCCTTGAGTCTGATCTCTCCATTTTCACCGTTGATGGTAAAGACGAGGGGAGCATCTCCTGTAAAGGGCTGGCCTCGGCGGAAGCGGATGAGTACGCTTGCGCCTTCTTGGGAGGTCTCTGATTCTTTGAGAGTACCGGTTGCAAAGATTAGGTCTGGGACGTCTGACTTGACTGTCTCGATGATTTTGTTTGTTGCTGGGTCCCGAACTCTGACATTGGGGCGTTGGAGGTGGAGACGGCTCTTGAAGTTGCCGATATCGCCCAAGATGTATTGAACTTGGTCAAAGACTAATCTTGTGTTAGTAGTGTTTCACCCTTTCAGACAGGCATTAACTTACGGTGACCAAGGCCGATTGTGTAAGGATTGCCTCCCACAGCACGGCGGGTAAAGTAGGCCAATCCGGATGGTAATATCTCACGGTCATTGGTGCCTCCAGCTGCACGAAGTTCACTGCTCAGGACCTTTCCAATGCGTCCTTGCTGTAGAAGCTCATGGATCTTGGCGATAGGTGGCGCAACTCGACCTTGAAGGCCAACAACGGTGCGGCTACCACTTTCTTTTGCGAGAGTAGCAAGTTCTCTAGCATGCTCTTCATCTTGAGCTAGAGGCCACTCGACGTAGACTGCTTTTCCAGCTTTGACGCTCGGCAGGGCAGTTGAATGATGGACGTCGACGCGGGTAATCACAACCACCAAATCAATCTCGTCATCAGCTGCAAGAGACTCAGGGTCGCCATATGCCTTTGTCTCTGCGGGTAGCTTAAAGTGCTCGATAGATTTCCGAGCAGCTTCTACGCTGCTATTGCAAAGAGCCACGATCTGATACTTGGACTTGCCCCGCGGGGAGATGAGATATGGGAGATGAGCGACGGCGGCCCAGGAGGTTTTGGCCGAGGCGGAGAGGCCAATGAGGGCGGTGCGAATGGGAGCCATTTTGATACTAGTTTTTTCAAGTCGAGTATTTACAGATGATAGATTCATCAAAAATCCAGGTCCTTTATCTTGAGATATGATGCCAAGATGTGAGAGGGATGATGCCATATTGATTTCTAATCATGGATTTGTCAGGTTGCTCATGGTAAAATACCACCTCCTACCTAATTTGGTTCCATTAGGAAAAAGGTAAGCACGCTGTTTGTTTCCGAGTTTACAAAAATGGGTGTTTCTTCAATTGCGATTATAGAGATGTCTTGATGTCTTGATAGTGGCATTGGCATGTGGATTGGGTAGAAATGGCTTCACAAATTCGGTCATGCCAACTTTAATAACACATTGGGCTTAATTGGTTACTTTAAACTCATGCAAACTCTGAGTAGCCGAGGCATTGATAATGAATTCCACAGTCTCCAACGTCCATGCAACGCGCAAATGAAACGTTCCGTTCAACACCAAACATGGGCTGATCCCCCATGACATCCACTTACCCCAGAAGCCCAGACCAATCGCGAGAAATCCCCGAAGTTAATTGCCTTTGCGGGATATATCGAATTTAGGCATCAGCATTTCGATACCGTGATTGTCTCGTGGAGGCTCTGCGGAGTGCCCCATATCTCGTTTGGACGATGCTCGGCCGGTCGCTTTGAGGTGGAGAAATGGATGTAATATGGGCCAGCGGGGGGCATAAAACATGAGACTCGGGGAAGCGAGAGCACAGCCAATTCAGTCCCGTATATTCTATCCCCCGTTAGTATGCTTACTATAGAGCTAAGACGGGGTTTGCTTGTTCATAGAAGCGGTTCACTGGTGTACTGGATTCTTTCTCTGTCTCTCTCTCTCTCCAACTCCATGCCAAGCTAGGAGGCTCTGTCTAGCCAAGGATTGCCCAGCTTTCAGCTCCTTCTTGGCCGAACTTGCCGGGAGATGTGACAAGCTTGACCGTCGATCTTGAGCCGCAAGTGAAAAAAAGTCCCCGCTGTGACGCAATAGATTCTACTCCCGCCAGACTAACCAGGGAATAAACTGGGCGAAAAGTTCAAAGGCTTCTATTGTGGAGACACTGTGGAGATGAAGAATTGTGCTGCCTAGAGGTCAAACGTCTCGTGGCTGTTCGAGTTTTTGTCTAAGATGCTTTTATTGCCTCCTTTTGTGGACTGAGACGTCATTTTACTTATCAGTTTAATCCCGTCGAGATTCGGCCCGGTTTTATCGGCCGAGTCAGTTTGGCCTTTGGCTTGTAGGTTAGCTGTGGTAATCTTGAAGGCAAGAATGAGGCAAAATGAAAAAGATCAGCATGATTTACCTTACCCCGGCTGAGACCACGTCCCAGCGTCTGCACAATGAAATAACCGCATCCAACAACCTTACCCCCCCGGACTTGACTCTTTGTTATTCGCATCGGGATATCCGTCGGATAGAACGGCTCGACATTCTCCACACAGACGTCCCCACGACACCATCTGGAATCGGCATGTGTCTTGGTCTGCTTCCATGGAAACCGGGACGTTGCTAACGTGCTGTGATGTCAATGTGGGTTTTGTCTTGTTAGTCGGTTCTGCTGTGGTGATCACTGTTTGTTATAAGAGAAACATATTCCCGTAGACATTATGCAATTCTCGTCGACAGAATCAATGACCTCGTCATCACAATGCCAACACATTTCTCAAATGACCCTCCGCAGGTCATCAATCAAGATGACCTGCACATTGCCAACTCACGTCTAGAAGGATCAACAGACCACAGCCCTTCCAGCGGAGATGAGCGCACCGTCCACAACGCCAGCGGCGGAGGCCTCGAGAAGGTGGGCACCTACGACAAGTACGAGATCACAGAGGATGACTGCTACGACGAGCTGGGCTACTCGTTCCCCAAATGGAAGAAGTGGTACATCCTCACCGTCATCTTTTGGGTTCAGGTCTCGATGAACTTTAACACTTCGCTGTACTCTAATGCCATTCCTGGTATTTCAGAGGAGTTTGGCGTTAGTGCTCAAGGAGCTCGTTGCGGAGCCATGATCTTTCTTGTGCTTTACGCCTTTGGTTGTGAGCTTTGGGCTCCTTGGTCGGAAGAGTTTGGTCGTTGGCCTATCATGCAGGCGTCGCTGTTTCTCGTCAACATCTGGCAGCTGCCCGTTGCCCTTGCACCTAACTTTGCCTCCATCATGGTTGGTCGAGCTCTTGGTGGCTTGTCGTCTGCTGGTGGTTCTGTGACCCTGGGTATGATTGCCGACATGTGGGAGGCGGACAATCAGCAGTACGCTGTCGCTTATGTGGTGTTTTCTTCTGTTGGTGGATCAGTGCTTGGTCCTATTGTTGGTGGTTTCACCGAACAGTTTCTCGACTGGAGGTAAGTTACAGACTCTAAAGTACTTGTGATGCATGTCTAACATCGTTAGATGGTCTATCTGGATCCAGCTCATCCTGGGAGGCTTCATCCAAATCGTCCACTTCTTCACCGTCCCCGAGACCCGAAGCACCATTCTCATGAACCGCATCGCCAAGAAGCGAAGAGAGGAGACCAACGCCAACATCTGGGGTCCCGACGAGCTCGTCCCCTTCCGAGACCGCTTCTCAGCCAAGGAGATTCTCATCACCTGGACCCGCCCCTTCAAGATGTTCCTCACCGAGCCCATTGTGCTGGTCCTTTCTCTACTCTCCGGCTTCTCTGATGCCCTCATCTTTATGTTTATCCAGTCTTTTGCGCTGGTTTATGCGCAGTGGGACTTTTCAACTATTGCAGTTGGTCTCTCGTTTATTCCCATTGGCGTTGGATACCTGATCGCTTGGCTTGCTTTCATCCCTGCCATCTGGAAGAATGTCAAGGAGCGAAAGGAGAAGCCGCACGATGAGAGGGCTCAGTACGAGTCTCGTCTGTGGTTCTTGCTTTACACTGCTCCTTGCCTGCCCATTGGCCTGATTGGATTCGCCTGGACTATTCAAGGTCCTCCCACACATTGGATTGGATCTATGATCTTTGCTGCAATTGTGGGAATTGCCAACTACTCCATCTACATGGCCACCATTGACTACATGATTTGTGCCTGTAAGTATCCTCAACGTTCCGATAAAGCCTGTACTAATTATAAAAGACGGACCCTACTCTGCTTCAGCAACTGGTGGCAACGGCTGGGCTCGAGATTTCCTCGCCGGTGTCTTGACCGTTCCCGCCACGCCCTTCTTCCAAAACATTGGAAAGTCATCCGGCAAGAACCTCGAATACGCTTCAACAATCTTGTTTTGCATTTCGTTTGTTCTTGTAGTCGCCGTGTACGTCATCTACTGGAAGGGTCCAACCCTGCGAAAGAGGTCGCCGTTTGCCCAAAAGTTGGCGGATGAGCGACAAGAAGTGCAGGCTGAGGGTCGTCGAGGAAGCATTGCCTATGACAACAGGCGGAGGAGTAAGTATTCGCTCAATGCATTCTCACGACCATTGCTAACAATAGTTAAGGCTCGGCTGCGTCTGCAGACGTTGAGCGTCCCGCCTACCCTCGTCAGTATAGCAATTCGCATCGTTTCTTTGGTGAGAGTCGTGTTACTCCTCGCCACACGCCCCGCGGTACCCCTTCGGCCAGTCGGGCCAATAGTGTTCACAACATTAGGAGATAAAGACATATCGAAGGGGATATTTTCGCATGACTTGTGCGCTGTACATGACACTCGTTTGCATTGGAACTGGCGTCGGTTATCAGCCGTGGCGTTTTGGTGCCTGTGCAAAGCGAGATTTTAGATTGCACATCGATCAAACATGAATGATTATATATAAAATTTTTTTTAAAAATGCACAAATATTGTCAAACTCATAGCCGCTCTCGATATCCTTCAAAAAGTCAACCTTGTGATTCCAAGCCCGAGACTCCTTCAGTACAAGACAGACAAGAGATCTTGTCTCTTGGGCGTGGATGTCGGCTCTACCGGTCACTGCAAGGAAGAATAATAAAAAAGAAATACTCGAAGTAAGGAACCTGTTACCTCCCAAGGATCATCGCAAGGCCATGCGCGTCTATACAGAGCTTGACCCAAAGCGACTGTGACGTCATTGGGTCAGTCAACCTCCCATCACTAAACCACCTCTGGCACACACGAAGCCCGCGAATGGTGCATTGCATGACCTCAAAAGCTTTGAATGAAAGAATAGGTTGAATGGGTATTCCCCACTGGAGAATTATCGTTCGAGCGACACGTGAATACCACGTGTTGGCCTCCACATGTGGCTGTTTACGAGCGTGAATCTTGGCAACCATTCTTACTCCTTCGTCTAACTGTTCAACAGGTTTCAACGACATCATGCATGTTACTATCGCTCCAGCTAGCACCAAAACTGGTGTCGCCATTGTCCGTTCACTTCTCTCGTTTGGGGACCAGTCCATCAATGTCAAGGCTCTCTACCGGAACGTGAAAAAGGCACCAGAGGAGTTTACGTCACACGACAACTTCACGGCCGTCGAGGCGGATGTTTCGGATGCTTCGTCACTAAACTTTTCCGGATCGGATGCTGTTCTTGCTATTACTCCCCCAGTATATGACGGTCGTGACATTGTTGCTCACGCTACAAACGTCTCCAAGAATGTTTGTGATGCTGTCGAGAAGGCTGGTACCGTGAAGAGGCTTGTGTTACTCTCAAGTGTGGGGGCAGAGTTCTCTGAGGGAACAGTATGTGTAAATAGCTGCCATTCACAATCCCAGCTTACCTTTGCAGGGCGAACTCAAGACAAACCACACTGCCGAGCAAGTCTTCAAGGATACGAATGTTCCCGAGATCATCTTTGTTCGATGCACGTATTTTATGGAAAACTGGACAACGTCTGTGGAGACCCTAAAGACACCAAAGCCCTTCTTCTACTCAACAATCACGCCCTTGGACTTTAAAGTCCCCATGGTCGCTGTTAAAGATATTGGTCATGCCCTGGCTTCAGAGCTGGTCAAGGAATCGACCCCACCCGTCAAACCTTACATCTTGGAGCTTCACGGACCCCAAGCTTATTCGCCACTAGATGTCAAAAATGCATTCTCGCAAGTTCTGGAAAAGGATGTTGAGGTGATGGCTGTTGAGAAGCAGGATCTGCCAGCGTTTTACGGCAAAATCTTTCCTCCCCAGATCATCAATGAGTGGGTTGAGATGGCCACGTGCTTCTTGCCTGGTGGGATAGCAGAGAAGGATTTGACGAAGCCGGGTGAAGTTGACATTGTTAGAGGCAAGACGGAGCTGATTGAGGCCATTCAAGCAGCACTGAAGTGATTAATGGCATTGTCAAGAGTGTAAGACAGAAGAAATTGAGTATTTAAAAGGAATTATTTGATTGGTCAATTCCGTCCCGCCTGAGTGACGTACCCCGCCAATGATAGGCCGATAAGCATTTCTTATCGGACCTCGCATCGTGACTCGTGCAACAAATTCTTGTTCCTTCAAGAACATGCACCCACGACGACCATGGTAATAACAAGGGTCGCGCGCGTCGCCCTGCGTCGCCAAGCAATAGCGACGACGATAATTTCTCGACCGATACCGGCCTATGCGCGATTGTATTCGTTTACGGATGTGTTCAAAACACGACGAGTGGTGGGGGAAGTGAGGGAGCCGACCGAGACGAAACCGATCGAGGCGGAAGCCGAAACAAAGCCTTCCGATAGGCAACCGACCGAGACGGAAGCAGCCGAAACAAAGCCTTCTGATGCGCAAGCGGCCGAGGTACAACCCGCAAAGGAACCACCGTTTGAAACTGTGCCCGTGGAGACACCGTCAAGCGAGGACCAGTTGAATAAAGACGAACCGGCCAAAGACCAGTCCGCCAAAGAAGAACCCAAGGAAACGTTCAAGGGAAGCTCCCAGAGCGGACAGCCGATCAAAGACAAGTCGGCTCAAGAGCAGTCCGTCAAAGAAGAACCCAAGGAAACGCCCAAGGGAAGCTTCCGGGGCGGACGGCGGGCCGACCGATCGAAACGGAAGGAAAAGGCGCCGTACGAGAGTCGTTATGGGTCAAAATGGATAACTACTATAAACAAGCGCCTATTTGCGCTGCAGGAGAGGCAACGCACCAAGATGGACATACCACCGTCGATATGGAGGGAAATTGGCAGGGTGGAAGCCTCTGTCAACCAGAGCTGGTCGCGCGTCTTTGCTTCGAGCGAAGGCTTTCTGACGCCTAAGGAAAGCGTGGGTGGATTGTGGAAACAACATGTGGCGTGGGGTGATATGGTGAGTCTCTTTGTTTCGGTTCATGTTGTAGATGGCTAACTCGGGAGTTTTAGGATAACTCGGTGAGTTACCTGCCCTCTACAAGGGCACGGCCGACTAACAATAGGTGATAGGGTATGTTTTCCTTTTCAAAACTCTGATCTGTCTAACTATGGAGCAGGCCATGTCAACAGTGCCGTGTACAACAAGTACGCCGAGGCTTCCCGTGTCAACATGATAAGCGGATTAGCGGGCTACCGCAAGGATAATACTAAAGAAGAAAAGCAACTGTACCTCGACTTCTTGACATCCCAGGCAACTGGCCTCGTTCTGCGTAGCATCAGGACCTATTTCAAGTTTGTACGTATCCTGACCAACTAAAATGGCCCCTGCTTACCACCCTCAAGCCCCTCACATACCCCGATCGTGTGAGTGTGTTTCACAAAATCGTCAAGCCTCCTGAACCAGGCTTGGATAACATGGTTCTCGAGGCCATCATCGTCTCCGAGAACCACTACAGAGTCGCTGCTAGAGTGGTCGAGGATCTCGTCATCTACGACCACGTGAAGGGGGAGAACTCGACCTTCAAACATAACCAGATCAGGGATCTGACCCGCCTCTTCAGAAGGCAGCTGCTGAGCCGGGAGATTGCGGACAAGGAGATCGACGAGTGGATGGATCGACTTACCGACCTTGAGATGAAGGTGCAGATTAAGGGTGGACATCTTCGGGATATTTCTCTCAAGGATGATCCTGTGGAATCTGCAATCAACGACGCTCTCAGGGCTACTGACGAACTTGAAGCTACGGACACGGTGGAGCCTGAATTCGGCAGGGAAGACCTCAACGAGCTGGAACCTTACGAGTCTCCCGAGCATGGGGTGTCAAACCCTGCTGAGTCGAAAGAGCCGGTTTCGGATGCTCCCAAGGCAACTGGGTGGTTCAAGAGGATCTTCAAATGGTCATAAGTCCTAGAAGGTACTAAAGAATCAACGTTGGAGTCTTTCGACGAGTTGAAACGGCTCAAAGGACTTGAGTGCATTCAGGATTCAGAAGTTCTGAAGGACCTGGAGGCACGTGGGGCGGTGTCAGAGTCTGCCGAGGAGTTCAAGGAGTCTAAGGACTCGGAAATCTTCAAGACCCTGGCACCAGAGTCCCCTGAGTTGAAAAGTCCAAGGGTGCCCCAAATTGTAAAATAGTGTACACACAGAGAGAATGAATCATCTCAAGACATCCACTCTCCATGTATCGACCGTCTACTATGCCTAGAATACCGTCCTCGAGTTCCATCCTCCAGCAACACCTCTGGCAAAAACAAAAGCTGCAAACGCTGCTGTGTAGAGAACCCCTGCGAATACAATAAGCCCCCAATACGAACCGTTGTTGGCTTCCAAGATGGCCCCTGCTATAGGTATCCCTGTCAAAGCTCCGAAGCTTGCGATGAAAAAGGCTGTTCCATTCCTTTTCCCGTAGTCTTCGATGTTGCAGACCTGGCTGACGCAGACTGGCGTGAGACTAATGGCTGCTCCGGACCAGAATCCGAAGAGGATGGTGAATGATGTCGTTCTGACTTCTCCGCCATCTGCAGTAAGCCACAATGTAAGAATGAAGGCTGCGCATATAAAGGCCGTTATACACATGGTGTTGAATGTGCCGAAACGGTCCGCGACGTATCCTGGCAAGGCCCGACCGGGAACAGCACCCACGTTGAGTAGGGTGTTCAGCATGTACGCTTTTTGTGAATCGAACCCGTAATGAATGGCGTACGCTGAGATGTAAGAGTAGGGTATAAATACGGCGAACTCGATGAGAAAGATGGCCATGGTTGTAGCTGCGTACTTCAGGTCTGACAATGCTTTCAGATCAATCGATGTGCCGGCCTTTTTATTCGGTGGTAGTCGTTTGCGGAGAAGACAGCATGCCACAGCCCCTGACACGGCGTTGATAAGAGCGATGACTCGGATCGCCCAAGGGAAGCCAATCTTTGGGCCTAGATAAAGGATGATTAGGGGAAAGGCAACTCCTCCTATACCCCCTGCGGTACATGCTAACCCGGTGGCAAAGGCGCGGCGTTTATAGAACCAGTGTCCGACTGCTGCGAGGCTAGGGTTGAAGAGGAGTGAGGCAGACATGCCACCGAGGACACCGAAAGATAGAAGAAATTGATAGAATTCTGCAAAGATTAGTAAGAGGGAGATGTAGTGAGGTGGTGTATCTTGCCTGTTGATAGACTAACGAATATCATCGAAGCAACCATGCCGATAGAGCCAGGGATGATGACAAGTTTGATGTCATGAGCATCAACGATTGGACCTATGGAAGTCAGGACTTGGAGTAAAGATTGCCAAAGTAGAGTCACTTGCCGACTTGAGCGCCACAAAAATACAAAAAGAAGCCATAACACCCAAAGATCCATCCGATGGTAGACTCTGGCAGATGAGATAGCTCATTCTCCAAGACCCAGGCCTGCAGCACGGCTAGGGTGTTGAGAAGACCCATTGAGGGTATCATAGCGCACCAGGCGCCTAAGACTACGAGCCACGCTCGAGTACCGCCTTCTGGGTAGTCTTGATCATCATCAGCGATGGTGATGGAGGATGGGCTTTGCTGAGGCATTGTTGCATCCTCTGGTGGTGGAATATTGCCCTTTGTCTGTATCATGATGCTCCTGTGGGTTGATAGTTGTAATTGAGATGCTTTGTCTGCTTGTTATCTCTGCCAGAATTTTCGTGTATTTATTCATTGTATGCGCCTTAGGCGTATACTCAAGTGGAGGCCATGTAGATTACAAATGCAAGGACGACCTAACGACGCACCCGAATACGATGGTCGGTAAGTAAATCAGAGAGGGTGTTCAAGCTAGACTGGCCTATCTTGGCACTCCGGTACGTGTTTGAGAGCTGTAATTAGAGGGCGCCGAGTGGTGAACCAAAAGACATGCCATCCGGAAGTCGTCGTTCCGCCCCACAACTCACCAAGACTGCAGACGACTTGGGCGGATACCAACTAGAGTAACTTTGGAGAGTTTGGTTCGTATTGGTTTCACGAGTCGATGCATAAGAGTATGTACTTTATTTAAGATCGATGTTCATATCTGTCTTTATTCCACCTATTACAAATTATATCTGAATGACTTGTTCTCCTTGTCAGTCATATCCTCCAAGCCATGGCTGAGTTCAGGTTGGCCGTATTGCCTATCACGGCTGCTGTTTTCTCGTGCGAGCATCAAACGAAGTCCAAGAGATACGCCAACACAAATGGCGAAGCATATCATGATGCCAATGAAGCTCTCATCGTAACGAGGGGCGTATTTGCTAAGGCTTGTCAGCAACTAGAGAGACGCAGGTGCATTACAGTACTCACGCATCAAACATTAACGGTCCCACGATGTTTCCGAGAGAGTATCCGATGAATGTACCCGCGGCGTAGACGGCCTTTTTGGTGTGGCCGGCGACGTTGGATGTGCCTAGACCAATACATTGGACCCAAGCGGAAGAGAAGAAGCTAATGAGGTAAAATCCCACAATTCGTCCAGCGAGTGCAGTGTCGGGTAATTGCCACCTGAATAGCTTAGCATAGTCCGATACGCCCAAGGTTGTTCAACTTACAGCAGAGCACAGCCAAGAATGACAGGTGCACAGGCACCCACAACCACGTACAGACGCGAGTTGGGAACCTTTTGTCCGATGTAACCCGAGCCAAGAACGCAGATAAAAGCCATGGCGCCGATGGGCAAGTTAAGTAGCAAAGAGGTAAAGACGTCGAAGCCCATGTCCTTGAACACGATGGTTCCAAACGTCGTCACTGCTCCAGAGCCTGTGCATGAGACGATGGATAGAATGATGATGCCCCATAGTTGATAGTCAAACAGGGCTTCCTTGAATTGGTATGGCTTGAATTGTCTGTTTTCTGACCCGGCGTTGTTTCCTCGGACACGTTCGAGTAGGAGACGACGTTCCATTTCGGTGAAGCCCTTGGCGTCTTGAGGACTATCCGGGAATACCCACCATAGAGCAACGCCCCAGAGAAGGGTAGCGACGCCGGCGATGATGTACATGTATTGCCATGAGTTGAGAGAACCACCTTTGATGTGACCTAGACCGTAGTTGATGAGAGGCGAGACCAGGAGGGAACCACCACTGAAGGAGTACCACCAACTAGAGCGGGACACTTGTTCAGCGTGAGTGTACCACAGCCCAACAACGAGCATAAATATCGGAGAGACACCAGCCTCGATGAGCCCCAGGAAGAATCGGTTTACCAGAAGACCGGCGTAAGAGGTGCACGCTGGGGTGCAGAGAATGACAAAAGACCAGGCGATGCAGATTCCAGTGCAAACTATTCGACTCGGGAAACGTTGGGCGAGGAACGAGATAGGATATGTGCCGACAATGTAGCCAAAGTAGAAAATGAGGGATACCCAGGAGTATTTGAGACCTGTGTTGAGGTTGAGGTCATCTCGGAGTCCAAAGATGGCGGCTTGGCTGAGGATGGCTTTGTCGTAGTATTGGAGGGCGTAGGTGAAGCAGAGCTAGAAATGTTAGCAAGAGGTCTTGAAGGGAATTAGGGGCTGTCGTACCACGGGCATTAACCGCCAGTCAATCTTTCGTAGGAGACGTTTGTTGGTCGCCTCGTCCAGCTCGATCATGTCTCCATCGAGCGAAGATCCGATGACATGGTCTCCCTCAACAGCAGTAGGCTTCTCACCTAGACTATTTGAGGGATCTTCTTTTTCGTAACGTGAGGTCATGACGATCCAACAAAGAGTGCATAATCCAAGAGCAAAACTGGGGAAGATCACAGGGAGAAACGTGGGTTTTTTAAACAAACGAATTTTTCATCTGCCCCAGACCTTACCCCAGACTCTTCACCCCTGTGACCATCTAAGCGAAGTAGCAATTCCTTCAACCGGTGAAAGACCCAATCATCAGACGATTGATTCACCCAGCTGAGGTCCATCCGGTACCCCGAGACCGGACATGGCCCCACTTGTATCCGATCCGGGCGGGGAATGCGGAGGCTTGTCTGCTTTGGGAATATCCGACAGATGCGCTTCGGAAGCCGAGACTTGCTATCTGGACCTTGGCTTTTGATATGCAAGGGGATTTCTTCTCTGGATATTTTGAGATTGCGTCAACTTGAGCCAGTCACCAAGATGAGGCTTCTGAGATTGAGTTTCTCTACGCGACGGCCTCAATTGGCCTCGATGAGGGGAAGGCGTTCCCTTGGGACACGCTGGTCTTCCACGCAGAGTAACAGCCAGCAGCGGCCTCTAGGCTACGCAGTGGCTGGAGCTATTGCAGGAGGACTATTAACTGCAGCTGCTGTATCCTATGGCCTCTTCCAATCGTCAGCTGCAGAGCCAGCTCCAAAATGGAGGGACAAGGACTTCAAGCAAACTACGGCGCCGGCCAAGTACGCCGACCATGCCACAATGCTGAAGGCACGTTTGTACCAAGCCACTCATTTAAACGTGTGCTAACAATCTTCTCCAGGCAGTCGATGAGATTCGAAGCATTCTAGGCAATGACGCCGTCAGCGTTGACTCTCACGACCTTGACGAGCACGGCTACTCCGAATGGTCCACCTCCAACACAGATGTCCGCCCGGTGGCCATCGTCCGACCCAATTCGACCGAAGAAGTCTCGAGTATCGCAAAGATCTGCACGAAATACAAGGTTCCGATGGTTCCGTACGGCGCAGGATCGAGTGTCGAAGGCAACTTTAGCTCTCCGTATTCTGGCGTTTGTCTCGATCTTTCGGGTATGAATAACATTGTTGCTTTTCATCCTGAGGATATGGACGTTGTGGTTCAAGCTGGCGTCAACTGGACGAATTTGAATGACGAGATTAAGCATTCTGGGTTGTTTTTGCCGCTTGATCCTAGTCCGACTGCATTGGTTGGAGGAATGATTGCGACAAACTGCAGTGGTACCAACGCGATGCGATACGGCACCATGAAGGACTATGTGGTGAATCTCACAGTGGTTCTAGCAGATGGATCCATCATCAAAACGCGGCATCGCCCTCGAAAGACGTCAGCTGGGTATAACCTGACTGGTCTCTTTACAGGGTCTGAGGGAACACTTGGTATTATTACTGAGGCGACGTTAAAGTTGGCTATTATTCCGGAGAGTTTTAGTGTTGCTATTGCTACCTTTTCTACGGTCAAGGAGGCCGCTGACGCTGCTTTCAAGATGATGAGGAGGGGTGTGCCGCTTGCTGCTCTTGAGTTGATGGATGATGTGCAGATGAAGGTTATTAACAAGAGTGGAGGAGCGGGAGGTAGAATGTGGGAAGAAAGGCCTACGCTGTTTCTCAAGTACGTATTGACTGTGTTGGAGTTGGTTCGTTTGCTAACAATGATAGGTTTTCTGGGTCAGAAAAGGGTGTTGAGGATAACATCCGGCTTGCACAAGAGATAACCAAGTCTAATGGCTGCCACGCATTCGAATCAGCCAACACCGAGGATCAGATGCAGTCTCTCTGGTCGGCGAGGAAACAAGCTCTCTGGGCGAACCTCGCTGTTCGACCTGAAGGAACTCAGATCTGGTCGACTGATGTTGCGGTGCCTCTGTCCAGAATGGCAGAGCTGATCGGTAAGACGATTAGCTAAAGACGCCTTCAGAAGCTAACGGCTATTAGAACTCTCTAAGGAGAGAGCGAGCAAGCTGGGCCTGTACAACAGTGTCCTCGGACACGTGGGAGACGGAAACTTTCACCAAGTGGTAATGTACAGCCCAGATGTTGAGACACAGCGAAAGGCAGTATCGGATTGCGTCGATTCGATGATGGTGAGTGCCCTGGACATGGAGGGCACAGTATCTGGAGAGCATGGAATCGGACTTGGAAAGAAGGTGAGTATTACTCTTAGTATCTGTTTCTACTTGGCTAACGTCGTCTAGCATTGTCTGCAGAAGGAGCTTGGTCCGGCGACGATTGGGGTTATGAGAGCACTCAAGGAGACGTTGGATCCGCAGTAAGTTTGTGAAATGCTTCATCTTGATCATTACTGACATGTCTAGTTGGCTTCTTAACCCGGGCAAGGTGTTTGACAAGTGAAGACGGCAATAGAAGGAATTTTATTAGATTTAGCACGTTTATGAATAGACATAAGAAAGACAGGACTTCGAAATTACGATTTGATGCCGCTGTGTTTGGATAACATGTATATTGCTACTGTGGCTGGTGGCCTCTTTTAGTGAAGTTATTAACAATAAGAAGAAAAGACATCATTAGAACACAATAACCCACCACGTCATAGGCAAATGTCAAAGGTTGCTTACTAGGTACCGAGGTAATGACCTTGTACCCTGCTTCACATCCTTCTCATCCCTGTTTCTTGCCAAGAACCAATAACCGATCATCGGAGCCGAACCTGTGGGGAAACAAAATGAGCCATTGTCGGATATCCGTAACCGAAATCTTGAGCCGAACCGCAGCGACATCCGACGGCTCCAACCTTCACGATTCGGTCTCTCTACAATGGCGGAGCAAGATCCCAGCGGGACGTCTCAGATCGGATTCCTTCCCGTGAATCAAAGGAACTCGCCCCCTGCGTCTAAACATCGACGGGCATATTTATCTTGCGAACGCTGTAGGAAACGCAAGTCGCGTTGTGAACCGCTACCGGGAGAGACGCGATGCAAGAGATGTGTTGCGGATAATCAGGTTTGTGAGTTTCGTGCGACGAGGAGTACTAAGAGAAAGGCATCTCCAATCGAGAGAGATGTACGTGGTCGACGAGAGGATGAACCTGGGCCCCGGCCCGGCACGGTGGAATTTCAACATTTTGAAACGGGAAATACACCACAGACACGGCATGCAATGGAGATGAATACGCTTGAGAGTCCGGTTACGACTGCTCTAGATGCAAGGTCAAGACTTGTCTCCACACATATCCACAACACGGCAGATGCGTTGGATCTGTTAACCTTTGCCGCAACGGGAAGTCAAGGTTATAACCCGTCAGATACGCCAGCACACGAGAGTCAGATCTCATCGGCTATGCCTTCGAGTGTTTACGGTCCATCAGCCGAAGCAAGAAGAATAGCAAGCACATGGTCTGGCTTTGTTCTGATTCGAAAGGGTGTCATCTCACAGCAAGAAGTCATCGAGTACCTGGACTTTTTCTTTGAAAGGCTCTGGCCGTTAAAACCTGTTGTTCCTTCTTACTATCGCAACAGAACTTCATACATACAGCTGGCCGTGGAGGAACCTCTACTACTCACATGTCTTGTCACAATTGCGTCACGATACTTTCCCCTGTCAGGCTCGCATGGGGAGATCAGATCTGAAAGAATACACTGGCAGGTTTGGAAGTTTCTTCAGCGGTTCTTGCAGTCTGTCATGTGGGGATCGACGACTACTCGGTCTCTTGGGGCTATTTCATCCATGATTTTGCTTATTGACTGGCATGTCAAGGCTATCAATAACCCTATGGACTTTACTGAGGGCGATGGGGAAGCTATCAACTTTGTTGATGATTCTATGGCGGGTTTTAGGGAACATCCTGGGGATTCGCTGACGGGCCAACGTCGCTATGGTATGACTTCTTTGATGGAGAAGTTGAATATTGTGTCCCCGGCATATCGCAGCAACAAGATGTCATGGTGAGAACCTTACTCACGCCATCTAGTTATGCTACTGTAGCTAACTGACTCATAGGATCCTGTTGTCTAATGCAATAGCCCTTGCGCACGAAGGATGCTGTTTCGAAAACGAATCCCACACCCCATCAACATCCTCCTCAGAGTCAGAAGCCATCCGACAAGAATGGAGCCGTCTCGTCTGCGTCTTCATCTACCTAGCAGACGAAAGCCTAGCTACTCGCCTCGGTCTCGAGCCCTTGCTCCCAGAGAAGTCAAGACAAGTCGTCAAAGATCGGTTCTCTACAACATTTGCGGATTCTTTATCTGATAGTACTCTGTGGGAGGGATATCTTGAGCTTGCTGTTGAGGCTCGAAAGGGAAGAGAGTTTTTACACTCGCTTAAGAAAAATGGGACGTCGTTGTCGAGCTTGAACTTGGTTCCTACTCTTGAGCATTTGAGACGATCTTTAAGTCGTTGGAAGAGGCAGTATCATCACCACTACGGTAGGCATGTTCAAAGCCTTGTCATTGGCCTTGCTAATGGTGTCAAGATTCCAACACCTTTCTGAGTGCATGCTTAGACATGGAGTTTCACTACATCACCATGTACTGCTTCGCTCCCGCTGCACAGGCTTTGCCATCTTCATCAAGAACTGCGGCTGATGCGTTGTCCGAGTTTTCTGACCAGGCGGCACAGGCGAGCTATTCCCTCTTAGCTGTCATTGTTGATGTCCTTGAGCCGGGAAAACTGATTGCCTATTTACCCGTTCGATGTTGGTTGTTTATCGTGGCTGCGAGTCTACATCTGTTAAAGGTGAGTAGTCTTGGGCATGAGAAGAGTAACTGCTTACGAGTTTAATAGGCTACAATCGCCAAAGAACAGCATGTTTCGTTGTCGCACCCAAACCTTCATCTCCTCCGATCCGTCATCGACGCCATCCGCCAAGGTTCCCCAGACGATTCCCACATGGCCATGCGTTTCTCAAAATTTCTCGGAATCATGCTTCAGGCCTCGCTGCCCCCTCCTCGAAGTACTATACCCGAGGGAGGTCAGCAAGGTCCTGAACCAAACGGAGTAACTTCCCAGGGTGAAAGCAACGTTGAAGGGCCATTTGCTTCCATGTTTGAGGACGTGGGCATCTGGGATATTCCACTCAACATCGATGTGGTTTCTGATCCTTTTACCTGGTGGGACTCTTTTTCGGGGAGGAATGGGTTCGCTAGGTTTCCATAGAAGTCATTCAAGTAGGATCGTTATTAAAAGGACTATCTTTACTGGAAGAACCGATTTGCTGGTCTAGGAAGACCAAGATGTTCCCTCAGAGTTGTTCCCTCGTAGTCCTTGCGAAACAATCCACGCTTCTGCAACTCAGGCACTAGCCTATTTGCAACATCATCCACTCCCTGGGGCACGAAAGGGAATGTGACAGTGAACCCATCTGCTGCATCTTCATGAAGCCACTGACCCAACTCATCCGCAACACTCTCGGGCGTGCCAACGAAAGCAAGGCCAGAATAACCTCCATACCTCCCTGCCAGCTGTCTAACAGTAAGTCCCTCTTCTTCAGCGAGCCTGATAACTCCGGCACGGCCTGTCTTGCTTGCATTCGTCTCTGGAATATCTGAAGGTAGAGGACCATCTGGATCGAAGCCAGATGCGTCAGTCCCGAGTGCAACAGAGAGTGAGGCGATGGCGCTGTCGTAGTGCACAAGACTGTCTAACTCAAGACGCTTCGCTTTGGCTTGCTCCACAGTATCTCCAATGATAATGAGAGCAGCTGGAAGGATCTTCAAGTGATCTGGGTTTCTTCCAGCAGCCTTGGCACGTCCCTTGATGTCGGCATACAGCTCCTTAGCCGCCTTGATATCCCGGGGCGAGCAAAATACAGCCTCGGCTGTTTCAGCGGCGAGTTGCTTTCCAGGCTCTGACTGTCCGGCCTGTACGATAACAGGCCATCCTTGAACCGGACGCGCAATGTTGAGGGGACCTCTCACTTGGAGGTTATCACCCTTGTGGTTCAGAGTGTGGAGTTTTTCAGGATCAAAGAAGACGCCACTCTCTCGATCTCGGATAAAAGCGTCATCGGCGAAACTATCCCAGAGACCAGTCACGACGTCGTAGAACTCTCTGGCTCTCTTGTATCGCTCGCTGTGCTCGAGATGTTCATCCTTGCCAAAGTTCTTGGATGACTCGGGGTTGCCGGTTGTGACAATGTTCCATGCCGCACGACCATTGCTGAGATGATCCAAAGATGCAAAACGACGAGCGATATGATAAGGTTCGTCATATGTAGTAGACGCAGTAGCCGCAAGTCCGATCTTTTCCGTGACTACCGAGAGTGCCGAGAGAAGCGTAAATGGTTCAAAAGAGGTGACTGTGTGGCTGCGCTTGAGGGCTTCGGTTGGCATGTTTAGAACAGCAAGATGATCAGCCATGAAGAAGGCGTCGAATTTGGCTTCTTCAAGTGTTTTGATGAAGGATTTGAGATGGGCGAGGTTGAAGTTGGCGTCTGGGTAAGAGCCAGGATATCGCCAAGCTCCCGTGTGCAGGCTCACAGGCCGCATAAAGGCCGTCAAGTGCAGTTGCTTTTGACTCATCGTGAAGTTGAATTGAAGATATCAATTGTGTTTAATGAAAAAGTAGACATCACTTGTGGTTAGATGCACCTGGCCTTTATACATGCAGATAAGACGCGCGGTAGTTGAAGATGACGCTAGATACCAGGCTCGATCACGACATCGGCTTCTGCGGGGAATGAAACGGGATGCTTACATATCCTGTCCGAGATTATCAATCCAGTGTCCATTTGTAGCTATTTCCGTCCAGAGTCGGATGAACTTTGAGTGTATCGAGTAACTTAAAGATAGAGCAAATTGTGCTCGTTACTGGCTACCTAACTGATAGCGACTCGAGCAGCTCCCACGACCTTTGCCTCCTCTGCTTTGCTATAGGGCTACAGTTCCCATGTTGCATATCAGACAGAGATTGTTCTAGGCTGCAATCCCTTTTGAGCCTCACTATCGTCCACTGGCGTATCGTGGCTGGAACCATCCTCACTAACAAAAGTCGATTCTTCGATAGGCGGACGTGACTTTTCACTACACCCATATTAGAAAACTTCAAAGTATCATGTGTACTCAAGACTCACCCGTGACTTCCAAAGACGATGCGAATGACCTGAGTCATAGTAACAAGACCAACAACCATAACCGCCGAGTAGACATAACCCTTCGGGAAACGAGGTGCTTCCACCGTAGGATACACCAGCAGCGGGATCCATGCATTGGTCGAAGTGGCGATCGCAGTCATGAGAATCAGAGTCAAAGCTCTTTGCTCGTTGTTGTGTCTCAAGATAGTATTTGCCCATCCATACAACACCGAAGACACCGCAACAGCAGAGTATCCAACGCTGAAAGCAAACCACTTTGCAGCCTCTGGAACATTCCAGATTGCGAGAATGACAAGTCCTGTAAAGTTGATGGCTGAAGCCAACGTGATAGCTGCTGGTCTTCCAATCCAAAGATCGGCGCTAAAGTTGATGAACAGGACGAAAAAGATACCAAGACCGGGACTGATTGCTCCCAATTGATTCAGTCTCGTCGTACTGTACCGGTTGAGACTCTTGATCCAGAGTAGGAACGCAGCACTGTTGGCACTTGTGTTGAAGAAGAAAATGTCCCAGATGACCAAGAGGTAGAACTGCCAGCTTGTAAAGATGCGACGGAGCAACGTCCAAGAGAACGGTGTGCTTTGGACTTTGGAGCCTGCTCGTTCCAGTCTGGCCTTGGCGAGAGCGATTTCTGACTTTTTCATGACGAGACGGTTGGGCTTGTCTGGTGTTCCAGGCCAGATAAAGTAGCCGATAAATGCCAGAGGGAGCGTAATGATGGCGTTGATGATGAAAGCCCAGCGCCAACCTGGAAGGCCATTGACGCCGTCAAGATACTGAGTCGCAGCTCCTTGAAGAAGACTAGCCGTCATGGTACCAAGTGTAAGACCGATGTAAAAAGAACCTCCTCGTCGACCAATCTCATCACTTCGATACCAAGAACCCAGGACAAAGTGAACGCCGGGGAAGTATGAAGCTTCAAAGATGGATACCATGAAGCGATATGCCATGATTTCCGCGTAACTATGTGCTCGGTATTGCAGCAGAGTAAAGATTCCCCAGCCGAGGTCGAGACTGGGGACTAGATAGTGCATGGGGACGCGGGGGAAGAGGTAGATGAAGGGAAGAAGGCCGACGACGTTTCCAACGACAAAGATTGTCTGGAATTGAACTAGCTCGTTTCCATTGAAGCCAAGTTCTTCAGCCATACCAGAGACGTAGGCGTTGTCTGAATTGTTAGCACGGGTCCAACGTTAAAGGAAGGTAAACGTACTGATGTTTGTCTGGTCGACATATTTCACCCAGTAAATAGCAAAAGCATAAGGAACAAGCAGAAGATCAAGTTTCAAAATGAGCTTTCTCTCCTCTGGGGTATCAGTAGGTGAGTACCAATGGTACCATTTCCTAACCGGTGGACTCGACATTTTGCCTGCAGCTGCAAAAGAATGCCAGATCCTCTGCAGAGGGAACACCCCCAACTTATGCTGATCCTCATCCTGGGGAATCTCATGCACCTCGCTAAAGATCTTTCCATCCCGCCCCCGCAAACCGACCGAGTCGTCACTCGTCACTATCATGACCGAGCACATCAACCATCTGTGGGGGGTGTTAAATAGTACGCGTATCTACTAGGATCCATGTATCCGACGGGAATTACCATTCTTAGAAAAGTACGAATGGAAAGTGGTTGTCTGGCTGCCAATCGGTGGTCGGGGTTGATGATGCCATTTCGACCACCATTGCGTGAGCCTCAAGCGATAGCACCGTCTCTTTCAGGTCTTGGCCACGGCACATATTATCCAGATAAAGCCGTATCATCTCCGGTTAGAAGTGCCTCAAAGAGACTACACATCACTTTAGACTGGTTGATAATGCTGGATATAAAGCAACGGATAAAACCACGCAACGAGCTAGCAGTCACGTCATCAGCTCAACTCTGAGCTCGCTTGAACAGACTCGGGGCAGTTTCAAACGAAAAATGCTGGTCATTTTATTATTCGCTGAATGCATATCTGGCGTATACATGATCTCGAAAACACCCCCGGGCCCCATATCTTTTGTACATGACACATCTCTATCTTGTAAATCTGATAAAGAAAAAGGAAATATCAACCGTATAACCAGAGAAACAAGCCTTGCGTCCGTTCTCGCATGAGTTGGAACATGCATGAAAAATGTAAAGAGACTGTACGATGCCGTCCCGTAAGAATTGAAGTGTGGTGAGTCATCTTTCACTCATGCCATAACCGAAATATCTATGCCATCTTGCTAGGTGACGTTAAACCAAATCTGTCACACTGTAGACGTGGCGCTATGTGATTACCTAGATGTCCTTGCCCAGATCATTTGCTTGCCCTTGTACAAGATGAGGCCAAGGGCCCAAACGACAATAATGACGAGGGCTTGCTGGGGCGCAAAGAGAGCTCCCCTCACAATGACGAATCCGCTCACGAGAACAAACAGAATAGGGTTGAACGAGTACGTCTTGTAAGGACGATGAAGCTTTGGCTCGCGGTAACGGAGGATGATGGCGCCGAGGACCGTGAGGAAGAAGAAGGAAAACTCGGCGAGACCGTTCAAAGTCAGGAGGGCGCGGAAGTCGCCAAACAGGATGTACATGGTTCCGAGGAGAGCCGAAAGAATGACGGCGTTGATGGGCGCATCAGAGGTCTTACCTTGGCTATCTCGGGAACGGGTGTTGCTGTTTGAGTCGACAGTGAAGCCAACTCGGCCAACAATGGTAAAGTAGTCTGGGATCCAGCCCTTCTTGGCGGCAGCAACCGTCATGCGGCTGGCGACGAATGAGTTGCCAAGGAGAGAGCCAGCAATGACCAGGCAGACAAGGATGGCCATCAAGATGCCAAAGCCACGACCCAAGAGCAGTGTGATGGCGGTCTACACACAAGAATATCAGTCGGATTGTCCAAGTAGATCTCAAGATTGAACTTACCACTGCCACGCTGTCAGTAGTGGAAACAACCTTCCAGGGAAGAAGGATGTAGTATCCGGCGTTGGCGAAAAAGAAGCAAACAATGGCGGTGGGAATCGACGTGTTAATAGCCAGAGGCAGCTGCTTGGCAGGCTGTGACAGCTCAGAGGTGACATAGATGGCCTGCATGCGTCAGCATGAAAACTTCATGCAAGTGATTAGACAACTCACCTTGTCCCAGCCAGAATAAGCCCAGAGAGCAGCATACAGGGCAGCTGAGTAGTGACCAAAAATTTCCCATTGGCTCAGCTGCGTCCAATCAGTCTCGGTGCCGTCAGGGTTCAGCGTCTTGCGCCAAGAAAACCAAGACTGGCTGAACCACTCCTCTCCGCCAATCTCTCGGTTGGGCTGGGCGAGATGGATGCCAATGACAGCCATGGCAGCGACAACAACGACTAGAATGCTAAAGAACTTGGTGACGACAAAAAAGTTGTTGAGACGCGTGCTGGCCTTGGTGCTAATTGAGTTGGCAACACTCATGCCGATGAGGACCATGATGGATAGCAGCTTGTGCTCAACCGTGTCCGAGGCATCTGTAACACCAGCAGCTGAGAAGGCGCTCTCAGCAAAGGCGATACTAAGAATGGCGAGAGTCGCCGGCATAATAGCAACAATCCAGGTCCATGCTGCCAGGAAACCAAACACTGGACCAAAGATGTGTTGAAGGTAAGGCTGAACACCACCTGATATATCGTTAGCACCAAAACAAATCTCGTCCACTCATGACTCGGCTTCAAACCTTCTCCAGGAATGGCGGTTCCGAGCTCGGCGAAAGTCGTAGCTCCAGTCCAAGCAAG
Organism: Fusarium sp. MBC 438; assembly: GCA_030779245.1. Classification (NCBI taxonomy): domain Eukaryota; kingdom Fungi; phylum Ascomycota; class Sordariomycetes; order Hypocreales; family Nectriaceae; genus Fusarium; species Fusarium sp. MBC 438. The sequence goes on along the minus strand of JAPFTB010000169.1, from coordinate 2,694 downwards.
ACCACCGCCGACGAGCCAGATCAAAAGAGCAATGCCAGGCGATGGGACATTGGTGTCAATTGAGCCGGGCGACGTAAAGACACCGCTGCCGATGACGATGCTCACGACAATGCCAAAGGCCTCGACGGCTCCGAGATTCCGCGTGAATGACCCCTGCGCCTGCGCGTGTCGATCATCGGGCGGGTACTCGGCGGACCCCTCGCGACTCTCATCGCGGTCCTCGGCCAGCAGAGGCTGATGGTCTCTGATATCGTCGACCTGGTGAGAAGGCATCTTTGCGTTCACGTTGCGTCAAATGAGTGAAAGGCTTTGTTGACGCGCGAGGTCAGCAAATCGTGGGAATAAGGAGGTCCGTTGGTTCTGGTCTTGAGACGGCGGCGCAAAATGCGGACGCCAGATTGCGTGACCCCCCATAGCGGGTAATCGTCGGAGCTTACGTCAGAAAACGCCACAGGGGGAGGCAAATCATTGATCTTTTGCCCAAGAGTAGTCTCAAACTGCGACGATACCAGCCACAGTTGTTGGTTGTGTCTTTTTGGTGAATTAGATTATCTCGCGATGGCTTCCTCTTTTTGAAGTTGGAGCTTGGCCTGCATATGTCACCCTCTTTTAATTCGCCCTTGCCACCCCCGTTTGTGGGAATGCGCCCATCACTGAAACGGTAACATTTCCCCTGAACAATTTAAAGCCCCCGTTGTTTGGACCCATCTGGCACACTCTCACTCGTCGCCTTTTCGTATTCACAGTGCAGGGACTCGCTTCTGTCATTCAACCCACTGATCCCTGGTTCTGAAACGGTTTGACGAAACTACGCCAGGTTGTTTGGATAGTCCACCAATTGAGTTCTGGAACTTGTGTAAACTGCCGTCGGATGTTTATTCGTGATAGGGGAATATAAAGAAGACTATAGTACCGGTAAAGTGGTTGGCCGATTAAGCACCTTGAATTCACTTCCATTCTTTACCTTATTTTTAACCTTCTTTTTTAAAAACTGCCGTTCGTTCAAAATGGGTTTCATCAACCGAAAGACTGCCGCTCTCGGCCTTCTCGTTGTGGGCAGCCATGCTGCTCCTCAGGCCGCTACCCCAACTGCTGATGCCCAGGCGGCACCCGCGACTTACACGGCGAACCCCAACGTTGGCCCTGGTGGCAGCAGCTTCAAGGATTCCGCTCACTTCCGCGTTTATGGTGGAAACACCAACGATGTTAGCCAGGCTATTGACATGCTTGAGGGAGCGTACGACTGCTTTGTTGGAACTCTCAAGTGGCGCTCTCCCGGTCTGTCTTTTAATGATGTGGAGGGTACTGGAGAGCACTACAAGACCAACATTTACTCTGTTGCTACCCTTGAGAACGCTGCTGGTGTGATGCACTCTGACTACGAGACCGGGCTGGCCTGGCTCGAAGTTGTCAACGAGTATCTGGCTGTTCCTGGCGTCACTGTTCACGAATATGGCCACGGCCTTCACTACCACCAGCGCACCTGGGTTGACCAAGGCCGAACTGGCGCTTGGTGGGAGACCCTCGCCAACTGGGTTGCTGATACCTACAAGACCTCAGACATCTGCGCCGAAGCCCGATCCAACCACAACCAGGAGACTTCTGCGACTGAGATCGAGCTAAACAAGGTCCTTGGCGACTCTCACCAGGTCATTGTCGATGGATCTGTCGATACCGGCAACTACTACCAGGCCTGGCCTTTCTTCACCTACCTCACCAACAACCCCGACGACTTTGCCGGCCTCGGCCAGGATACCCTGCGACAGCTGATGGTCCAGTACCAGGAGGGAAGCAATGAGACTCCTCTTCATACCCTCGCCCGCGTTTCTCAGAATGCCACCGTCGGTGATATTGTCGGCCGCTACTGGGCCCGCATGGCCTATGTCGACATCGGCCACCCCTCTGCTCAGGAGGTCTTCTTCAACCAGCGCGAGACCATTAACTTTGCCAACGTCGAGGCTTCCGGAAACGGCTACAAGCCCAAGGCTGACCGCCAGCCCCGTTACATGGGTGCCAACATCATTCCCCTGACCGTCTCTGGCAGCGAGGTCCAGGTCAAGGTGACTTCCGATGCCGAGTTTGTCGCTACCGTCGTTGTCTACCGTGAGGGCGGCGAATCGTCCTACGTTACTCTTACCAACGGCGCTGCTACTGTTCCCGTCACGACTGGTGAGCAGATCAGCGTTGTTGTGGCTAATGCTCCTGCTGAGCCTATTCTCTACGATGGCTTCAACCTGAGCGACGAGGTTTCCAAGGGTCTGGACTACACCCTCGAGGTTACCGGCGCCACCGTTCAGGTTTAGGTATAATCCTGACTATTGTACGGCTTTTCATTCTTGTACATAGACAATTCCATAGATAGTCAAGGTATATACAAAAATACATAGTAATCTAAATGTTAGATGCTGCATCTATTTTAGCGTAGATGAATACCCCGAAGAGTCCACGGAGTATTTGGAAGATTATGATGAGCCTCTGGTAAGAAGACAGAAAATTACTGAAAATTTAATTGCAAATAATGGAATGTTTTACTGGTTTATGTGACCACCTCTGGACCTACCTACAAGATCCAATCCAACAATAACCGCCATTGCAGAAGGATCATCGAGCGGCAAGGCGATCTCGCAGATTGGTGGGAAAGCCGGCCAGTTTTGGAGGCCCCCCCCCCCAAAAGCCGTACGACGCTCTGAATGG
>JAPFTB010000168.1:0-23699 GCA_030779245.1 Fusarium sp. MBC 438 | reverse complement strand
GTGCATAACGGCTTCGGTTCAATATAGTCTAATAGTTCTAAGCCGCAATGACCCGACGGCTAATTAATTCATTCTAATAGAGCCTATATTATACCGACGGGTGAGAATTGATCCATAAACATCGTTTACGAGATGCTGATGTGCTGATCTTTCTACATGGATAACATAATGTAATTGCTACCAATCGCTTTTTGATTCCTTTAGGCTCAAGGCTACGGATAATTTGAAGTTTATGTTCGGTCCCCTTGATCAAGTGCGCCCCTCCTTCTTCCTGCTCTTTGAGACGCGATCAAAACAAATAGTAAAGAAGCCTTTTGATCATTTTTACTTTAAGGTTAACATTTATTTCCACATACATGACGCTATACTTCTTGGGTAGAACTATCACACTGTCACATCTCGCTCTCACAGCCAGCAACAAATACCTCACCATCTCGGTCGCATCTAGCAGATCATATTCTCTTTGCCGCACTATATCTAGTTGCCCTATCCGTCAACCTCGCCATTCGGGTCACAAACTCGGTACGCCAGCCATGGGATCGATTCAAACATCATCACCAACACACACCGGTCTCAATCCCCCTCCGCTGGTCATGGGAGGGGCAGGCTTTAGTTACCAGCTACACCCTGAGCCGCAGTCCCTCCCAATCATCAAGATTCTTCTTCGCGCTTTTGAGCTTGGTGTCCGTACCATTGACACCTCACCTTACTATGAGCCCTCCGAGCAGCTTATGGGGGCGGCCCTCTCACACGCAAACATCCAGTCCAAGTATCAACGTGGCGACTATGAGCTCATGACGAAGGTCGGCCGAATCAAGGAGAATGAATTCAACTACTCACCAGACTGGATCCGCAAATCAGTCGCTCGGTCTCTGGAGCGTTTCCAGACGACATACTTGGACGTGGTATTCTGCCACGACGTCGAGTATGTATCCATCGATGAGGCCGTCACAGCCGTGGGCGTCCTTCTGGAACTCCAGCGCGCCTCTGTTATCCTCCGCGTCGGGATATCAGGATACGACATTGACGTCCTTGCAGAGGTTGCCAGCACCGCGCGACAACGTTATGGACACCCCGTCGATGTTGTCCAAACATGGGCACAGCTTACACTCCACAATACACAAGTCGAGACACGCGGCTTCGAGCTGTTCCGTGCTGCTGGTGTAAATTCTGTCTATTGTTCAAGCCCATTGGCTGTTGGTTTGTTGAGGACTGGTGGCATTCCTATGGGCTTGACAGGCGACTGGCACCCCGCGCCAGAAGGCTTGCGAGACGCTGCGGCTGAAGCTGCCAAGTGGGTGGAAAGGCATGGAAAGGGAGAGTCTCTCTCATCTGTGGCGCTGCAATATGCAATCCTGAAAGCCAGACAAAGCTGCACTTCTTCTTTCACGGTGTCTACAATTACAGGCATCAGCACCTTATCGGATCTGGAGCAAAACGTCGCCGCTGCTAAGAAGATACTTGAAGTGGCCCCCTCCACTGGCAATGAAGCATCCGAGAGCTTGCAGAGCTACAGCCAGCTTAATCGGGGGGCTCTGGAGCGCAACGGGCCCCTGTTTGAGCGAGTTCGTTCGATCCTTGGGAAATGGATAGATTACGACTTCTCAGGCAGCAAAACCAAGGCGACGGAAGACGTTAATCTCCTGAGAGGCACCAATAGTCCCGAGAAAGACGCTGTTAAAGTGAATGCGATGGACAGGGATAGCCTGACACAATCCACAGTAGTTCAGGCGGCAGGATAGATGGAAGGGGTGGTGTATTCCAGGACTAGCAGTACACGCGTTAGGGATTGGAGAATTCATATGTGATTAAATGACTCGTTCTTGTATACATCCCGAAATTTGACAAGATAGGCTGACCTCACTTGCCCTGTCGCGTCAAGAATGCTTCAGGCCACAACAAAGACTCGGTAAGTAGGTAATGAGTCAGCGGGACGTATTCCACTCGCTCTTTGACATCCTTCTGGGGATTATATAACATGATTGGACTAGAGATGGAATCCAACAAGCTCTTTATTTATGCCTTTTGCATGTATAGAACGCTCACCACTGCTGCCAGATTGAATGCATTTTTTGCAGATATCTTAAGCCTACAGATAGCTTATTCTATATACTCACATTTACCGCACCTGTAGGAGAAAAATAAAATCTGGCACATTTATAGCGCCTTAACTCGAGGCTGCCCAATCACTGCTTTTGCTTCCTCCGTCCTCCACCAACTCTTCTCCCCACCCGGGTAGTTGTATCTTTCCATACTCTCCGGAAGCATCTCCACGCTATAGCCAGGCTCCAGTGGCGTGACATAATAGCCATTTTCGATCCTCGAAGGATGATGGAAATGCTCATGTAGATGATCTACAAATTCGAGCACGCTCCTGTTACCGCTGATAGCGATATAATCAACCGTGCTCAAATGCTGGGTATACTCAGGCAGACCAACACCGCCTGAATGGGGTACAATAGGGACACCAAACTTGCGTGCGAGCAATAGGATGGCGAGGACCTCGTTGACGCCTCCAACTCGGCATGCGTCAGGCTGGATCACATCCACTGCACCCGCCTGAAGCATTTGCTTAAACATAATACGGTTCTGGCACATTTCGCCCGTGGCTACAGATATTGGGCCATAGGGTGTGTCTGATAACCCCTTGCGGATCGCGGCATGACCCAGAATGTCGTCGGGAGAAGTTGGCTCCTCAATGAACCACGGCTTGAACTCGGCCAAGGCCTGCATGTGCGTGATGGCCTCAGGAACAGACCAGACCTAGGGAATCTCGAATCAGTGAAACCTCTTCTCGATATCGTGATAATGAGGCGAACATACCTGATTGGCATCCACCATGAGCACGTTGCCCATATCATACCCTAGCACTTCCCGCGCAATCTTCAGCCTCCGGCGATCCTCTTCAAGATTCGTTCCAACCTTGAGCTTAAAATATTTAAAGCCTTGTTGCACGCTCTCCTGAAGCAATCTCTTCATCTTGGCCTCACTATAGCCCAGCCATCCTGCACTAGTCGTATACGCTGGAACAGCTTGGTTGTTCAAAGCTTCATGGATCCTTTTCTCCTTACCTTGTTGCGCAGCTCTGAGAATCTCGAGTGCATCATCGGGGGTTAAAGCGTCTGAAATATAGCGGAAGTCGATACACCGCACGACTTCTTCCGGCGTCATATCTGCGATCACGCGCCAGACAGGCTTGCCCAGCTTCTTGGCCCACAAGTCCCAGATGGCATTAACCAAAGCGCCGAGGGCAAGGTGGATAACGCCCTTCTCTGGACCGACCCAGCGCAACTGGGAATCTGAAGTCAAGTACCGCCAGGCCTTGCCCCAGTCGGCTGTAAGTTCAGAGAGATCCTTGCCCTCGATCAAAGGTGCAAGAAGGTCTATCGCGCCACAGACAAGCTCATTTCCACGACCAATCGTGAACGTCTACGATTACTGTTAGACAGACAACTAAAACCCCCAAGGCTGAGAATACTCACCATGCCATGACCGGTTAGCCTGGGGTCGTCTGTCTCAAGAGTACAAAAAGCGGCCGAATAGTCTGGAGATAGATTCATGCCGTCTGAGCCAGCCTTGTCCATAGATGTCTGTATGTCTCCCGTCAGCCAGTCTTCTCCATTTACTTTGTACCCTAAGGAGCAACAAAACTAACAGGAAATCGCACATCGTGTGACTCAATATTCTTGATGACCACCATGGTGCTTTTTTGACCTTGGATTGCTGAGACTTTAGTAAGGGGATGCTGTATTGAAGAGTAATGGACGGGAGGGTAATGAATGGTGAGTCGTAAAGGATACACAGAGCTTCATGGATCAGTTCTCTATTATTGGTATTGTTTACTATTATATTCATCAGCATTTCTTGAGTCCAATGTCATAGTGCTGGGATCATGTCCACAATGGATCTGTTTCTGCGCTCGAGTGGAACTAATAGGATCAGATTCTGTATCAAGAGTCACGGTCAAAACCCGATTGAGCCAAGTTCTCGGGATATTACTGTACAAACGTAATATCCCTTTTATCCGGCGGTTTGATGCTTGTCTGGGTATTGGTTGACCGATCACATGTTGCCGTCGGTTCATTAGGAAAGCCAATCATCATCCATTGTTGATCTCCTCCCTCCCCGCCTTGAGTCATGCTAAGCCATTTCCAGAAAACCCCGGCGGATAATAACTGACTCTCCCAAGACTAAAATGGACTAGCCAAATTGTCACGGGAATGTTTCCACGTCATAAATAACCGGTGTCTTGAATACAATTACCCCACGGCTATTTGACACATGTTCAGCTCCGCTCTTCCATCAGGAGCCTCCCTGATTGCATGAACACGAATCAACATTCGATATCACGAGGACCCTTATCAAGATGGATACGGGGTACAATGACGGGCAATCTCAGATCGGTGGGGACACGGGATTCTCAGAAACACAAGTCGTTCAATCATTCGGTGGTCGCAGGAGAACAAGACGCGCTTGCGACAGATGTAACGCGCTGAGAGTGCGTTGTGATGGGCAAAAGCCGTGGTAAGTATTCTGGATATCTACTGAGATATGATGCCATAAAACACGAATTGGGGAGTAATAGGCTGACTTGGTGATGTTGTCTGCCGTGCAGTCATCGTTGTCAAGGTAAGCAACCCATGGCTCGATCTCAAAGGATATCATTAGTGTCTGGGTGACCCTATCCTGCCCTGGAATATCCCAACATCGTCTCTTAGCATGATGGTTAACAACTCGCTGTCTTGACAGAATATGATCAGAGTTGCCACTATGCCCGCAGCATTGGCCGGCGTGGTCGCAAGCCGAGCTCCAGGAAAGCTACACGGCAACCATCTGGTTCAAGAGTCATTCGGCAACGGCCAGATGATCATGACACTGGGGATGGCGATGGTGATTCATCTGAAGCCAACCATGAGCTGGAGCAAAACATACACCCGCAGCTGCGCCAACACCAGCAACAGGAGCGCGCCTTGCAAGCACAGCCAGACGAGGATTTGCAAGAGATATCACGCGGGACTTTGAGTCATGACCCAATAGCGGCTGCTCAGAATATTTTGGACGAAGATGAGGGTATCAGTCATTTGTATGCTTCGCGCGTGTCACAGGATAATGCCAACGGGGCTACGAACAACCACCACTCTTTCTCATCACACATTGATGCGGTACCACCTGAGTCACTGGAAAGCGCGACAACGACATTAGCACCTGGCCAAGCAAATCGCGTGGATGGGAATCAGTCTGCTTTTCATGTCCTGCCTGATCCCTGCCTTGCAACGGCACCCGTTCCCAATATCCTTGCAGCGCCACAGGGCCCACGTGTTTCTGTATCATCTTCACAGGGGCAGAACCTTTCAGGAGATCAAGATGTCTGGTTTACAACTGTACCATCAAAAACGACAGCGCAATGCCGACATACCAATAGCACCCAGGGATGTCGTTACAAATGTCTCGAGCCGATTGTCCCCATGCTAGAAGGCATCATCGACGCTGATCTTGCATGCGAGCTGTTGGAGCTTTACTTTGTCGAGCCCGGCGGATCCTTGTTTCGATGTTCCTCGCCCTATGTCCTCACTCACGTCCTGAGAAAAGAGTCTCTCCTCCGATCTACTAACCCCCGAAGATCTACACCAGCTCTTTTAGTCACAATGCTCTGGGTCAGCGCACAAACGGTTGAGAGCTCATTGTTTCTTCTGCCTGGTCAAAAGTCGCGCGTTTGTGAGGGGTTGAGAAGGTTGATGATGGGCTTGATCCAGGATAGAGATCGTGACCTCTGGAATAGGACTACTGGTGAGCCATCTGCCAATATTTCCTGAGTGTTGCTAAATATTTCGTGATCAGACGGACCTCTGGTCAAGGACTTCAAGTTTCCCTCCTCGGCTCATGCCGCTTTTGGCAGCTCGCATCAGACAAGTCCGCATGACTACGGCTGTCAGTTCTCATCCACTTCAGCATCTCCGCCTGCTCCTTTGATAGACGATGTCCTCATGTTTGTCCTCGTTACCATCGTGGTTTCCGGCGGTGACTTCAAGACGGACTGCATCAGGTGGTGGAACAAGGCTTTGCGTCTGTCCAACAACATGTGCCTGAACCGAGAAGACACGCCCGAAGACAAGCCGTCGGGAGCAGGATCAACTATGTGTACAGGGGGCAAGGCGAACGCGCCATGCGTATGTAGACCTTGTGAGGCTGCGCGAACGGGATTGTCAGTACCAGAGATACAAGAAGAGCGTCGGCGCGTGTTTTGGCTCATCTTCTGTCTCGATCGGCACTTGGCTCTCGCCTTCAATACGCCTCTACGCATTCTTGATGATGAGTGCCAATTGTACGCACCTCTGTCAGACAAGGCTTGGGAGTCACTGTCACTTTCAGGGAATTCTACAATCACAAGCGACAACCCGATAGCTATTGATGATTCCCAACAGCAGCAACAGCATCCAGGACGCCGCTTCGGGGCTCCAACACGAGTTTCAGGGGTCAGTTTCTTTGAGTACTTCTTACCCCTCATGACAATTTTAGGAGATGTTATCCAGTTGCACCGTCAGAAATGCCATCCCAGATTTGGCAATATGCGACACCAGTCAAGGAATAACACGAACGGCGGTATTGGAGGAGAACAGCAACATGACAACGAAGATGAACACAGCACTGCCACGGCCATGATTGAACGGATCATGGCTGAGTGCGCTCAGAGCATTGCTGACTTGGCCGACTTATACCAAGTCGATGCCCTCGACGGCGCGACGATCCCATCCAGTCACGTCCGCACTCCAAGCACCGTGAATTCCTCCCAATACGACGAGACATTTCGACTTGCGCACAACTCCCGCAGTGATAACAACGACACTCGCCACCACTCCAATACCACTACTTATCACAGTCGGCGAGCGCCATCCCACCGCCAGCATGCACAGGCAGAGCTCGTCACCGCATATAGCACTTTTATCCTCCACGTCCTTCACGTCCTTCTGCACGGAAAATGGGATGCGGTGTCCATGCTGGATAACAAAGACGGATGGATCCCTTCTGTAGGGTTTATGAAGTGTGCTTCACATGCTATAGCCGCGTCAGATGCCATGTCACGTATCTTGGCCTGTGACCCAGAGCTATCATTCATGCCATATCTATTTGGCATCTATTTGCTACATGGAAGCTTTATTTTACTGTTATTTGCCGATCGTATGCCTCAACTTGGTCCCAACGAGGCCGTTGAAAAGGCGTGCGAGATTATTATACGGGCGCATGAGGTTTGTGTGGTCACCCTGAGCACCGAATTTCAGGTAAGATCCTGCGTTGCTTCTTTTATACGAGCTCAGCGACTTTTATTCTTGCAACCTTTAGTAGATGGGACTGAAGGCTAACTTGGTCGCCGCTCAAACAGAAACGCTTCCGCAAGGTTCTTCGCTCAACATTGTACAGCGTGCAGAGTCCTGGGACTTCTCATATCGAGGAAAGCAAAGCACGCCGACGAGTGCTGCTGTTATATAGATGGAATAATGGATCTACCGGTCTGGCATTGTAGGTACTACCTGGAGGATATCACCTGTGGTGAGAGTATTTTAACAAGCGTTGCGTATCTTATTGTGTTCTTCTATGAACAAAATGGGCGTCAATATTAGTAGAAGCCCGCGAAGGGGTGGGCTTCACAACATATATCATCTCGGGGAACGGCGCTGCAGTTAGAGACACGGCGGACTACGTCATACGCTATTCAAATGTTTGTTCTTCCGAGGTAGGTGGTTAAATCTGGGCGTTTGTCCCAGCCATACGTCAGACAATGACATCCTCAAGGGACTGGCACTCGTGTGTGTGTTAAGATATCTCGTTGAAAGCCCTTGTGTTGTGGCAGGCAATGCGTAGGCTATCTTTGGTGGTTTGTAGGTGTCGAGATAATGATGGGTAGAGGGTTCTTCTTCCAAACGAACAACATGAATGAAGAAGCTACAAGAAATATAGCTGCGTCACCAGGCCTATATGAGTTAGAGGTTGAAAGTATTTAAGCGATAGAAAAATGTTGTAGGGGCATTATTGTGTTCTTTGTTATAGTAAGCGGCTCGTCCTTGATGGGATAGCTGCGCCAGTAGAGAGTGCTAGGGGCAGAGGTCAGAAACAAGTGACATGATCAAGGCTCCCGTCGCAGTGAAAGACTTGGGCTCGTTGAACAGCCTCGATATAGGGAGATGCAGCCTCACATGTCGCGAAATTCACCACATTAACCACTCGTGGAGCAACACTTCAAGTTTCAACTTTACTCTTGAATCACTTTTCTTCACCGAAACGAAAGGGCTAACTCTCATAAAAGCCTAAAAGAGACTTCACGACCAGGAGGTCTCACCAGCTGTTATGATCTTGGTTCAATAGCACAGGATGATACCGGGTAGGGAGAGTAAGTTTCTCTGCAGCGCACAGTCTAGAGACCCCTTTCCATCGAGGAAATCTTCTCGCTAACAAGAGCTTTGGAGAGCAAGCTCAGATCACCTGACTAGCTCGACCTTAATAGACTTGAAGATGCTGGTCCCCATGCTCAACCCACTTGTCATTTTCCAATGACGTTTCCGTCGTGTATAATGCCAAACTCAACAAGAAGCCCGTGACAGAATCAAGACCAAATGTCGTAAAACAATAGTTGCATCGCCGTGGCGAGACGCCACCGAGCAAGGATGTGGACATCAGCTTGAAGCTGCCCATCATTCTCCCCATCGACCATTTCAACAACAAGACGGTCCTAGTTGAGACGGCCTATGGTAATTCCGAGGTCAAAATCGAGTACATCGGGTGGCCCGAGCCTCCCCATGGTACCGAGGTCGCTGTCAACTCGAACGCGGCCGATGGCGTTACTGCCACTGGTGACCAAGCCAAGAAGATCGACACCATCACTACCGTGCTTCCACCAATCAGATACCTTCTTTCCGATGAGGGCACATTGTCCATCACCGCGGTGATCCCCAAGGAGGCAAAGCCGCTGCTGGATATCGAGTTTAACAGCGACTTCCTCAAGCTGGTTACTTCGAGCATTGGCGAAGGCTTGATGAAATGAAGGAGCATTCCTTGATTTGCTCCGTCCCCTGAAGGGAATGAGGGCCCGCAAGACCTACTCGATCTTTATTTGAAGTGCGCAAGATCATCATCCAGATCTTTGAAGCGGCCTTGTCCTTCTTCTTGCTGTGGACTACAATCTTATGTCCCTTGTTATTGCCGGCGATTCCACGGGCATGACGTCCCTCGCCAAGCAGATCTTTACGATAGGAGCAACTAGCCCTGACGAAGGATGTCAGGAGAGTAACGTGTACAAACGGTGACTCTAGCGACGGTAAGTAGAATACCTCAAACCATGGAAATGCAAATTGGGTGCTGAATGTAGTTGGGGCAATGTTAGGAGTGATCAAGCGGCAGTTGGAGTATGTAGCTCGCAAAGCTCGCAAAGCCCAGGCCACTCCGATGCCTTCTAGTTACAAACCAACAGATTGCGATGCCAGCGCATGAGCAAGAGATACCGTCTCGTAGGGAGGTGAGCCTCTCCCAGGAGGCCTAGAATGACGGGATAAGAACTCGGCGGCTGGGACGACAGATACTCAGTCTGACCAGAAGGTGAATGGGGGCGAATGGAACCAACATAAGAACCTGAGGGAACTGTCTCTGTAGGCAAAGATGTCTTAGAGAAACTGAACTCCGGTGTGGAAAGCCAATAAACACTAGAGTGGATTTATCATGACGTAAAGACAGCTATCGCCCATGCAATGCACATGCTGCCATAAACGGCATTTACTTAGACTTTCTCGTTCATGCATTGTGCGTTTGGTAGAGTGACCGATGAGATGACGAGGGAGAGCAATTCTGCGCAGAGGAATCTGTCGGTGTGTTGATGCTTCATCCGGGTGCGTAAATCGGACTTTGTTTTTAGAGCAGAGTGCCAAGACTGTGTTCATGCATTGTGCGTGGAGGGAGGAGAACACAATACAACGTTAAGGTCAGTTTCTACCGCCTGGCTAAAGCGGCGTTGTTCCGGTGCAACAGGAAAAAAATCCAAAACCTGGAGCTGAGTCCGCTTTGTGTCTGATTGCCTGGTCGAGCCGCCAATAGTTGACGTTGCCGTTCATCGCAGCCCGCGGCACAGCCACCACTGTTGAGGGCATTCTGACCTGTTTGATAATTGTGTCAGATTGCTGCTGGCCACTTTTGCTTAACCAAGTTCTCCTGCAGCGACTTGCGTCCTGCCAGCCATGGCCGACCTGCTTGTACCCTCCAACGCCACATTCCGGTCTCATTTCCCAGCCTCAACTTTTCTGAGTGACGGTGGTTGGGAGAGCAACGTGGGGGGACACCAACAGGGGTCCAAGCATAAACCTGCTTGTGGTCTACCGTAACGTCTTGCACTGGTGGTTGGCCGAGACCCGGCAAAGGCCTTTGCATCACAGTCAGGTTGCTTGACTGTTAGGGCTTGATAGAACTGCCTGGGCCCCTGGCTAGCCCAGGAGTATCATGCTGCCATCAGCATCGTGGTTCCCACCACCGCGTCAATGGCAGATTCCGATTGATACTATTCATGTGCCATTGTGCAGCACGATGAGCAGAATGACACAAGTGCATGGCAAAACGCTCCTCGGCCAGGTGTTGCTATCGCTAGTTTTTGGAAAGATGGGTCTCAAATGTACCCTATCGGCACTTTCTGCCAGGCTCCCACACATAGGGGCCACAGAAGCGGGATGAGTAGGTTATTGATAGGTCTACCACTCAGCCCAATTCTCAAGAGCAAGAGGCTAGAGACAAAACACACGACTTAGACTGCTGTGTCTAATACCATGACAGGCAATGAGCCGACTATCGCAGAGAAAGGTATTATTACCATGTAAACCAGTAAATCATCCGTTCCGAAGGAGGCTCACCTGCAACCGTTCTCCAGGCATGCCAGGTCTTAAGGGCTGGACAATCCTGGAAAGCCATGTGGGGAGGAGCTCACCCGGTGTAGCCGGAGAATGTTTCAAAGAGGGGACAGCAGCTGTTGATAGATAAGTTATCACATATTTGCAAGTCAGCTGGCAGGTTTTGGGCCTGGACAGCTAGTTCATCGTGAGAGGAAGAGACCAAGCGATTATGTGCCTGCCCCCAACCCTTTTTCCTTCCGAGACCGATATGGCCATCTATTAGAGCATGTTCCACAGCGATTGAAGATGCCAAGAGCGTATCTGGCGAGCAAATCATTGCTGCAACTTGCCAAGACAGAGACAGAGACTTGTCGGATGGTTGGTACCGACATAAATGCAGATTCCTGCTCTATTGAAGTAGCCACTAACAAACCGAATGTGATAGAAACTAGAGTTACGGAATAGGAAAGAGATAGCAAGGAATGATGATACTATTAAAGAGGGCCGTGAACTAAAATCTTGCGTTGCCAGCGTGGCCCTACGTGGCGATTGGATGCCACCATGGCACGTCATTCTGGGCCTGGTAGCACTCTTCAGCCAGCCTCTTCCGAAACCATTCTTCTCCCAGCTAGCTAATGAATAAGCTCAGCTTACCTCGCGCGCGTTTCTATCTTGCAGCTCACTCTGTTCATGCCCGTGGTTGCCCGTAGTGATGTCAAGCCTAGGTAGTGACTTTGACCTTGCAACTCCACTGGTCACAAATCTGACAAGCCCAAGTGATAGAAGTGCCCCAAAGAATCTCCAAGGTAAAGATGGCCTGCCATGTCGGCCGAAGGTTGAAGAAACAAGAGCAACAAGTCACAGCCGCGGCTCTTGTTGATGGCCAGTCTTCGAACGGAGGATCCCCAACTGAGGATCCACCGTTAACGGTTGCAAGGCGCAGCATTGTGACAATCGGCCTCTCCACTCTTGTTTGATATTCTGACACTCGTCGATCCGGCCGACAGTGATATGACTGATACCTTTATCTCGTTTAAAGTGGCACTGTTTATCATGGGGGTCCTCGTCGGAGGGTCCGACGCCAAACCTCCGCCACATCGCGGGGAAGCGGGATTGTGCCTTGGGCCGTCATTTGAAGATAAGAAGCCTATCTGTAATATAAGTTCAACGCTACCTTGCCGCTTTGGTTACCTATAGATATCGCTATCGACTGGTGTATGCACATGTTTATCGAGCAGTGATATCGCCACGTTCCCAGCCTCTCATGGATGTCAAGTTTGACCTGCGCCCAGAGCTTCTGGGCTATCGATGGGCCCAGCTCAGGGACCATGAGTACGCCGGGCCAATGCTAACGGCGTTCGCAGTGGTCCTGGTGACCTATGTGTTTTACAATGTAAGCTTTCTCTGTCACTGCCCCGATGGTTGAAGCCGGCCCTGATCTTTTGCAGTTCTTGTATGCCACCGACATACCTCATATCAAGGGCCTACCGGAGATCCCTGGTGCCGTTCCGGTGCTAGGACATCTTCTCCAGCTTGGAGAGGATCACGCCAGTACGTGCGAGAAGTGGTGGCGTCAGTACAACCACTCTGTTTTCCAGATCAAGCTTGGCAATACCAGGGCCGTGGTGGTCAACTCATTTGAGGATTGCAAAAAGATGCTTCTCGGCAACCAAAATGCCGTCATTGACCGTCCCAAGCTCTACACCTTCCATGGCGTCATCAGCAGCACTCAAGGCTTCACCATTGGGTCCTCTCCTTGGGACGACTCTTGCAGGAAGAAGCGCAAGGCAGCTGGCACCGCACTGGGAAGACCCGCTCTCAGGAACTACTATCCCATGTTTGACCTCGAGAGCTACTGCATCCTGAGGGATATGGAAAACGACTCGAGAAATGGCGACATTGAGATCGACGTCCGGCCTTATATCCAGCGGTACGCACTCAACACCACCCTGACTCTCTGCTACGGCATTCGAATGGACGCTGTCTACGACGATTTGCTCCGCGAAATCCTGCACGTGGGATCTGCCATCTCGCTGCTGAGGAGTGCGTCCGAGAACCTGCAAGACTACGTCCCCATTCTACGATACTTGCCCAACAACGAAAAGAATTCTCGGTCCAAGGAGCTCCGAGAACGGCGTGACGCTTATTTGAACCTGCTCCTTGACAAGGTCCGCGACATGATCAAGAAAGGGACAGACAAGCCCTGTATCTCGGCCGCCATCTTGAAGGATCAAGAGACCAAGCTGACGGGTGTTGAGGTGTCATCCATCTGCCTCTCTCTGGTTTCTGGTGGGTTCGAGACCATCCCGGGGACTCTGACTTCCTGCCTCGGTTCGCTTTCGACAAAAGAGGGTCAGCTCTGGCAGGACCGGGCTTATGAGGACATCAAGCGCCACTACCCCGACGTACGGGATGCCTGGACCAGCTGCTACGTGGAGGAAAAGATCCCATACGTCAATGCCATCATCAAAGAAGCTGGCAGATACTACACCGTCAGCTCCATGAGTCTTCCTCGTAAAACAGTCACTGAAGTGAACTGGAATGGTGCGACAATCCCTCCCAAGACCATGATTCTCATCAATGCACAGGCCGGCAACCATGGTAAGTTCACCTGGATATTTCACAGAGCCATAACAAGCGAAGCTGACTTATTTGCTTAGATGTTGATCATTTCGGGCCCGACGGTGGCAAATTCAACCCTGAAAGATGGTTGAAGAACCTGGATCCGCCTACCGAGGCAGAGACCGTCGGGCTCGCTCATCTGAGCTTCGGAACTGGCTCTCGTGCCTGCTCAGGCCAATACATTGCATCTCGCCTGCTGTATGCGGCTCTTGTCCGGCTTCTGTCTTCATACAAGATTGTCGCCAGCGAGGAGATGCCACCCAATACCGATTACGTTGAGTACAACCAGTTCAAGACAGCATTGGTGGCGATCCCCCGGGAGTTCAAGGTAAAGCTCATTCCAAGGGACACAGCCATGACGGCCGAATGCCTAAGTGCGGCTGAAGAAAGGACAAAGGAGCACTACAAGGAGTGAGGAGCAAGCACGGAGGGATCTCGCATGGATCATGGCTGACCATGGGGCCAAGACGAGAAACGGTTTGACAAGGATTGGGAAGGGCCTTTGTGTTCGAGTTAGATCTCACTACAGACCGAGATAAAATTTTCTAAGAATAAGAACCTTGTAGTAGGAGATCTTTAGAGTCTGTAGAACCGTGGCAAATGTCTTGGTTGAATCATCGGCCTCCCCGACAGACTCAATGTCGACAGCTCACATATAAACCCCAAAACTGCCCACCCCTGGATTTGACTTTTCGCCAACCATCTCATCCGCACCTTTTTTGCAATTAAGCCACCTGTCAAAAAACAATGGCCTCACTCAACATCGTACAACTCTTTGGCGTCAAAGGCCATGTCGCAATTGTCACAGGGGCCACCAGCGGACTGGGTTTTATGATCAGCAAGGTGCGTTCCGAAACGTACATCCCATGTTTCGATTCTACAGAAGCTTACCGGTGATGGTAGGGTCTCGTGGCGAACGGGGCCAGAGTCTATGTGGTGGCGCTACCCTCGGAGCCTATCCAAGAAAAGGTGGCCGAGCTTAACGAACTTTGTCAATCCTCGGGAGGGGTTGCATTCGGGCAAGTTACTCATTGGGACATAAATATCAACATCTGGCTTATTCATCTTCAGCGTACCATGCGACGTGTCGTCCAAGCGGAATATCCAAGAGCTTGCAGACTACATGAACCATCGGGAGAGCCACCTAGACATTCTCGTGTCAAATGCTGGCATCCGAAGAGACCCTCCGGCCCAGTGTGATGTGCTTACGGCGCCTCTTTCGGAGCTACAGGCGTCCATGTGGTCGTCGGTAGACACAGACTGGGCCGACACATTCTCTGTCAACACCACAGCGCATTACTTTCTCTCCGTAGCTCTACTGCCGTTGCTCTCTGCTGCATCGCAACTCGACGTAGGCAACAACCAGCTCGGGAGAAGCCAAGGCCGCGGTGTCATTATCATGACGAGTTCCTGTGCCAGCATGCACAATGCTACAAATGTAGACCTGACGAGCTACGCCACCAGCAAAGCAGCCACTGACCATCTAGTTAGGCTGCTGGCGGCAAAGTTCAGCAGGTTCTATGTCCGAGTAACGGGAATCAACCCAGGATGTGCGTCCAACCAGCCCTGCGACGTATATCATACCTGTAAAGCTGACCCTTGCTAATCTGACCCAGTCGTTCCGAGCAACATGAACCCTGTCGGACAAGAAGGAAACATGTTCAGGGCATTGTTTGACCAGGTTCCTGCAAAACGGGCAGGGAACGAAGAGGATATTGCTGGCGCGGTGCTCTATCTCGCCAGCCGAGCTGGGGTGGGTTCTTCCAACACCGACATGAAGAATAGGGCGTGATGTTAACTGTTTACAGTCATACGTTGACGGAGTTTCGCTGTGTGTCGATGGGGGACGCATTTTGCTAGCTAATGGTCAAAAGTAGACCTCGCTTTGGTATCAGGTACTGGCACTATCATTGAGGCAGACGTACATACAATGAGAGTCAAGTAGCCTCCGATACATTGCAGGTGACATGTTTGTTTACCACACGCATGATTCCTACAATCTAGTGGAGAAAGGCTTCTGGTTATGGTTTAGCAGGTCGGGCCCTCCTTGCCTGGCGTATCGGCACTTCCGACGCTCTGCCAGTCTTATCAATGGCCCCCTGCAGGCTATGATTGGGAGACCACTACTATTATCCAGGTCAAAGTAGCTTGCACCTATGACTATAGTGTATAGCTAGAGTATAGCTGGAGCATTTTCTGCCATTATCTTTCAACCTTTCAAACCGTTCAAGATGTCTATTGTATTACTTGCAGACACATCCCTGTGAGTTGTTCCTCAGCTTCAAGTACTAACTAAATACCATTATCGATCAGGGACCTTATGTCTCGGTCCTTACACCGAGTTTTGGCTCTCCCCCGTGTTCCTCTCCCTCTCTCTCACGTAACTGGGCTGACTATTGAAGCCAGTGACTCGGATGTCACCCGAGATAAGATAGAAGAGCTTGCCAGAAGGCTTAGAATCCGACTCGATCATGGCCAAGATGCCAAAGATTACTTGCTACTTTTGCAGTCCTTCGAAGAAGTCATGAAGCAGGTTGAACAGATGCCGGATTACACTCACCCTGCTCTCAAGGCTCAGCCCGTCTTGGGGAGCCGTCAATTCTGGAAACCAACGGCCGAGGAGAACCCCTTTAATGCGTGGAGTCATCGATGCAGCCTCGTCTCAGCACGACCAGATAGCCGACTTCTTGACGGCCTGACTGTTGCTGTCAAGGACAACATCTCAGTCGGTGGGCTGCCAACGACGCTCGGAACCTTTTCCTCCTTGTTTTCTGATGATGGAACGTATCCACTGTCGGAAATAGATTCTATAGTGGTCTCTAGAATCCTCAGGGCCGGCGCTGAGATCAAAGGGACGTCTACTTGCGAGAGCTTCTGTGCATCTCCCCTGTCATTCACCTCCGCAACTGGCCCCGTCCACAACCCCCTCCTCCATGGGTATACCGCTGGTGGCAGCAGCAGTGGGTCTAGCACTCTTGTTGCTGCACACGCCTTGGCCCGTGGCCGAGACGGAAGCTGGGGCAGCACGGCGCAGACAGCCATAGGAAGTGACCAGGCTGGGTCAGTCCGTATACCTGCGTCCTTCAACGGCATCTACGGCCTGAAGCCTACGTTTGGCTTGGTGCCATACACTGGTGCGACGTCCATGTCGCCAATGATCGATCATCTAGGACCTCTCGCATCTACGTAGTGGGGTTGAGAGATCTCATTAGAGAAACAATCTAGATCCGCTCAATCTTAGATATAGTTGGTTCTTTCTCAACATCATCATCTCCAAGCATTTCTCTTTCCTTCTCTGACTTGTCGTTAATAAACTTGCGTGTTGCTGCGGCAGCGTCGCCCTTTCGCCCAGTGTCAAAAAGAACAGACACTTCCTCAATGGTCATATTTCTGGGATATGGGGTCAACTATACGCCAAGAATCAAGGGATGGAACAAGACTTACCTAGTTTCAGGGAAAAAGAACAGAATCAGTACCAGATACATGGCAATTACAGCAATGTAGACGATGTAGCTGTTGGAAGTTAGTGATGATGTCAAGTGGTGAGTGAATCTGAACTTACTATTTCCACGCAATGGCTTCAAGAGCCACAGGGTTGACCCATTGGTTAAAAGCCAGCGCAACACTTTGAACACTAAGTTCGATACTGAGACCCTTGAGTCTCAGGTTGTACGGCAGAATCTCAGCGCCATACGCAAACGGCAGCGGTGACCAACTCATGCAGTAGAAGGTCTTGAAGACGTACATCATTGGGACCACGGCGATTCCCACGCTGTGGGAGGGGTTTTCGGCAAAAGAACCACTGAGGCCAGTGATAACAGCGTAAGCAGCGCACATTCCAGCGGTTCCCGTAATCCAGAGTGTGCGGCGACCGACGCGCTCTGCACTCATGGCTCCAGCGTAGGCCCAAAGAAGAGACCAAATTGCCATGCCACCATTGATGCCAGCAATTGCACTTGATGACGTGATTCCCACAAGCTTGAGTGCCGGCGAAAGGTAATAGGCAATGATGCCATTGCCGACCCAGTTGGAGCCCGTGCCCATAGTGACTAGAACAAGCAGCCGCCGCCTGTTACCAGGAGTCTTGAGGAAGTCGGTATACTTGGCGTTGTTGTTTTCCTTCTCAAGTTGTAGAGCGCGGCAGATTTCATCGTACTCGTATCTGACCAACTCATCGTTGATATCACCGTTGGCGTGTTCGTCGGCAAGAACCTTGAGTGCTTCTTCGGACCGGTCGTGGTCGACCAGCCATCGTGGACTCTCGGGAACGAAGAGAAGATGGATCAGAACAACTGCTGGGGCAAAGGCCTGAAACAAACAAGGTGCTCGCCATCTCCACTCGGTTGACAGCCAGGATAGGGCTCCATAGCCGAACCAGGCGGCAACAATCTGGCCCACGTAGTAGTTGCTGTAGTAAGCTGTGGCAACGTACGGCCGAAGACGAGGATGGGCGAGTTCCTGAAGCAGTGCAATGCCTGTTATCTTGCCAAACGGGCCGCTTGCTCCAATCACTACCCTCCCACCGATGAAGGTTCCAATGTTCTTAGCAAAGGCATTGAGGAAGGCACCGAGAATCAGGAGGATGGAACCAATAGCCAAGCACCACTTTCTACCCCAGAGACCGTTTATCCAAGAAGCTGCAAAGGGTGTAACGATAGCAGGGAGGAACAAGCTGGCAGATATGAGGCCGAGCGTGCTTCCCGAGGGATAATTGAAGTATTCCTCCCACTCGGGGATCGCCTGCAACGCATTCATCAAAGAAGCATCGTATCCTAAGTAGAATACAGCGAAATAGAAGCCCACGCAGTGCCAAACATTCTTGCGGAGGCCAGGATCCTTGTACCATGTTGGGTGGGTGTTGTTTTTGAGATGCATAAAATGCATCTTCTTGGCCGCTTTTGGCTTCAAGAACTCTGTCACAGCCTTGAACATGTTGAAAAGCAAGGTGAGAGAAGTAACAGAATGGGAGAAATGTGAGGGGGCGTCTTGAGGTGAGATGTTTGAGTGGAGATGTGATGAAGCGGATGGTAATACTTATAAACTCCTTTCTCGTGCCTCATGCGGGGTAACCTGGGGAAAACCCGGGGTAAGGGTGATAGGAACTCATTGGTCCTTGACTTACACACTGTTACGTCGGAACGATGTCCGGGTACACCAGTATGTCAATCCTCAACCTAGCAGGGCGAGTCACGCCAGAAGACAACTAGCTGCAGCTCAGGCTCCTCGGGTCCCGATCGTGTCAGTATACTCTGACCAGGAATGGTTCATGTTTGGACTGGTTCTCTTCCTTACTCTACCTAGAAGTCAGAGCCAGAAGAAATGACAAAGAAGTGTATGATCATTTATGTTGAATCCTCAACTCTTTGGTTCCGAACTTTGGATGAGCCTCGACAGGAAACAGGTTCCCTATCCTACCATTATACCGCTATCCCTTGAGGCCATAGCCGGTTTCAGCCCGTTGGTCACTAAACCTCACTTATTAGCGTCGGCATCAATGCCGCAAGGGCTCTTCGCTGGTGAAGCAGGGATCATCGGGTCCTAATGTCATTCGCGCGTTGGTGTGAGTCTGGTGGTTACTTGGAGAAGAGGATGAATGAGCCGATGGTGATGTTCAAGGGAGCTTTTAGGACGGTCAATTGTCCGATTGGTGGCTGCGCCAAGGGAGATCCACTCCCACGAGGGACCTACCCTAGGAGCAGTAAAGACCCTCAAGCCAGACCGTGAGACACGGACAGTGTCCCTTTCCTTCAGGCTAAGCAACCCTACAGGTGTCCGAAACTCTCCCCAGAATATGAGCGAGATTTGCCTAAAGTTTAGATTGAGTTAAAAGGTTGAATCCCTTGGGGGTACTAGACTTTACCGACGATACCCAGTTCAACAACTTTTAACACCAACTAGATGAATGGGTTGATCCTTGGAAGAGCATGTTCCCAGGTAAATATCAGCGACTGATTTTGAACTAGCAAGATTCTCACATGCTTCCTTGACATCAGGCCACCAGGAAAACTTAGGAACTTATCCTCTTGACGGGACTTTGTTTCACTTGCAGTGTACAAAGCTCTACCTCTTCTTCGACGTCTTCCGTGACCTTGGTGATTCTGAGATCCCTGACGATTCTTATTCCCGGCCACCGCCCTCTCCGGGTCGAAAACCGACGCTACGGCCAGATGTCCGGCCCAAGATGCGGCATCAGTGTGGATCCCAATCTCGGTGCATATTGATTTTGATAGGTGTTTGTTGTTGCAGGGTTAACCATCTATTTAACCTGATTCGCAACCACTGTGATAAGTATCATCGATCATTAGGTTACTACTTTACCATGACTCCAAAGAAACCCATTGTGCTCCGTCTCGGAGAGGATATCAAGTATAACCACAAGTTTTTCCAAGACGTATTTACCGATAGATTCCAGGTCGTGGCCAATGAAGAGCCCGACCGAGAATCATTTATCAAGGCGCTAAAAGAGAAGAAGTGAGACGTGAACCCACCCTGAAGAGAACCATCTCTGACTCCCTTCTCTAGATATGGTGATTTCTCGGCCATCTTTCGCCCCCATTTTCAGACGGGAGGTGAGATGGGCCAATGGGACGATGAACTTATTGCTCTCCTCCCGCCGTCAGTTCGCATCTTCGCATCTGCTGGTGCAGGCTTCAACTGGGCTGACGTCGACGCACTCGGTCGACGCGGCATCTGGTATGCCAACGGTGCTGGTTGCAGTGACGAGGCTGTCTCCGACACAGCTCTGTTCATGATCCTGTCCGTCTTTCGAAACTTTTGGCGATCACAAAAGGGCGCCCGCACCTGCAATCCAGATGACTTTGTTGCCACACACAAGTTGGTTGGAAGTATATCCTTCAACCCACGCGGTCACATCTTGGGCATCGTGGGACTAGGAAACATCAGCAGATTGCTAGCACACAAGGTACGAGCTGCACTGGGTATGGAGATTCACTATTATGATGTCGTACGCGCACCACCCGAGGTTGAGCAAGAGCTTCAATCTACCTACCATGCTACGCTGCATGAGCTTCTCGGGGTCGCGGATTGTGTCACTCTCCACACACCGCTCAACGCGCACACCCAGGACCTCATGAATGACAAGGCTTTCGCGGCCATGAAAGACGGTGCACGTCTAGTTAATACGGCGCGTGGACAAGTTGTCAACGAAGACGCCTTGATTGCGGCACTTGAGAGCGGCAAGATCTCCGCTGCTGGTATCGACGTTCACTACCATGAGCCACAGGTGTCAAAGGTACTGGCTGCGATGGATAACGTGACCATGACATGTCATAACGGAGGCGCTGCCATCACAACGCGGATCAACTTTGAGTTGAATGCCATGAAGAATATACTCGAAGTCGTTGGCAGTGATGGCGACATTCGTGCGGAGCCGATAACTCCGGTAAACCGGGCATCATTTGAAAGCTCTTAGGACGTCGTTGGAGATTAGTGGTGCATTGAGTAACGTCATTAGCCATTTAGAAACCTATATCTAGCATTTTATTTGGGGGTTTCTGCACGGTGCTCTGGTCATGTTACCTAGAACTTCTCACATGCCTCGACAAAGGCAGACGTAATGACGAGATGTCGGCCAGCATGTGGAAGACACACGAGGCGTCGGGTACCCAAGAGCTGAAAAAAACATTGAGGCTGTAGTCTCAATTGAAATAGCACCTTCGACTTGCGTTGCTTCTCTTACCTTACCTTTTAGACTGGTTACTAACGTTAATCTTTATTCTATAACCCAACCAGCTAACCTCAGTGATTATCACCATTGTGTCTGTTGGCCGGGTATTCTGAAAAGCGATTCCTCTTCACAACAGTGAGAACCGGCAAGTTGATTGCACGATCGATCTGAAGCCGCCAAGTCGAGTGTGGAGATGGACACTGCTAGATTTGATGGTGTCGATGGGAAACTTTGCGCCAAATTCATGAACGTCAACAGTGAGTTTGGACTCCAGGTGGCTGGGGCACCAAGGAAAGTCGACGAATCTTGAGTCTGCATCCATTACGGCAGGAACCAGTATGCAGAGTTTACAGGGCCCATGCCTTGGGATGGGCTCAGCTTCTTCCGGAGCTGTTCCACTATTGGCCAGCGTGTCTCAGAGGACTGCTGGATATTGCATATCCTCAATGGCCTGTGTATAAGTGTCTGGCATGCTACGCTTGGGCTAAGGGGTTTCGACATTTACGGGGCCTGGACCGCTTGTGGAAAGCAAGAACAATATGAACTTAGGATCTCAACCATTTCTACGTCATCGGCAACTTTTACGACGGGAAGAGATCATGAGGGTACAGAGCCTGAGCATGGGTTGTTTCAGTACTCCAGAAGCAGCCAGCCAGCAAGCAAACTGGCGCGAATAAAAAGTCGCAGCAAGTCGAGTCAAAAAGAGAACCCGACTCTTCCAGCCGGACCACCTCTTGCGAATGTAGGGCATGGTGGACGCATATGGCAAGCATTGGGCATAAGCTCTAACTATGGAGTCAGGGAGAAAGCCTTGCCACGATTCTCATCAGCCAGTGACAGGGACCGGGGCGTTGAGAGACGGACAGTACCCAACTTCTGGCGTCATTTGGCGTCACCAGCCACCCAAAGATACCTAAGAAGTAAGTCATCGCACGTAATTTCGAGAGATTTGCTGCTGAGGGTGTGAAAAGTTGATACCACGACTACTTGCGAGCATTGATGGGCCTCCATCAGTTCAACACTACCTTTACTCTTGATCCTCGTGCTGACTTTGACGAGAAGAAGACGAGATCTGGAACTCTCTCCGGTGTCTCTATGAGCATCCTGATAAGGTTGAGTTGTATCCCGGCATCTTTTGTGAACCAGATGAATATATGGGACTTGACCCTGGCCTGAGCGAGCTAAGCTCTGCCTTTTGGTCTGCTTTCTTCCCGGATTCTATCATCTTCGTCCGCTTAAGTAATTTCTACACCGTTTGCTAGAACATTGATTCTATGATCTTATGGGGCATGAAAGAAGCTACACTAAATAATGAGATCTGTAAAAGCTGAGTCTTCTCTCTTTCCGTTTTTGTTTAGCGGCAACTGTTCCAACGCAATGACGATAGCTGCTTTCATGTACTAAAGTAGGTAGTGGCAGGGGTTTGCATATGCGTGCAAGTCTTTGCTATAGGTGGAAGCACCTGAATTGAGCACCACGTGTGCCACAAGGAACTCGACGTCCAGCAGCATGTAGATCGAACCAGCGTGGATGACCGTCAACATGGATACGACCCAGGGAACAGTAACTGTTGATCCAAGCTGTATCTGAGACCGGAGAACTCAGGCGAGGTTTGTGACATTTCCGTTAAGCTTAGCGTAAGTGAGCTCAGTAATAGCATCCTTGGTGGCAACGTGATGTGCGTTCTTCCTCAGCGCCTCGTCCACCTTCTCTGTAAGCGTTTAAGGCTACTAGAAAGGGTGATGCTCAAAGTTTGACTCACTCTCTTTATCTGATTCGACAACTCACCACCAACGTCAGCAAATGACTCGACACTGCGATAGCTCTTAGGAATGTGCCGTGATTTGACAAGGGATAATGGAAACAAGGATAGAGTGCCTAAGGTATATCTATCTTCCTCCTTTACGTGCTTCAGCCCGTTTCTAGGAGATGGTTCAGGCCCTTGATAGGCTCTACAGTTCCTGACCTAAGGAAGAAACATGTCCGCAGGGAGTCATGATGAGTTGTAGGCATACATATGGCACTTTTTAAGAACGGAAGCTGGATGCTGCCGCTGACTTTGTACACGTAAAAGCTGTTGTAAGAAGTGGCATTTTTTGAGAGTTGGCTTAAGAGCCATAGCCTACCTACATACATCTAGCTCAAGCAGTGCTAAGAACAGATTGGCCTCGCCCACGTCCCTTCTGGGCAATGGCTGCTTGAAATAGGGAGGCCACGTTTCAAGTTGCTTAGCCCACATTTACAAGCACAGAGCTCATGGATGAATACAGGATGAAGAAGTCAAGCGTTGGCTTCGGAAACATGCCATCTAGATGAATCGTTCCGATAAGCTGGATGTGCATATTGTGCGGCTGATTAGAAGAAAAAGAAGGCTGTGGCGTAATGGAGATTGCGGCTGTGTCTAAATCGGTTGAAAGGCATTAGGCAAGTGCCATCAGCGGTGTGTGTCCTGATGAACATGTCAATCACATGACTCGTGTCGCTCACGCTAGTTATCAGTTTTCCGCTGCAGGGAGCAGAAAGGCCACAAA
>JAPFTB010000167.1:0-74682 GCA_030779245.1 Fusarium sp. MBC 438 | reverse complement strand
TTATATAACCTTATTAGTGCACCTAGTAATAGCTATTAGTACTAATAGTAATACTCTGTTTAAAATACCCTATCCCGGGTAGATACCTTTCTGTATAGGGAGTGGGGCTTAAGACTCGGTTGCGGTCAAGGAAAGATACGTATCTAATGCGTAGGCATCCATATCTCTATAACGGGGCGGCCACCTTGTCAACAAACACCTACCCACTATCAACTGCGCCGAAGATCGCCCAGCTGGATTGGCAGCTCAGACAGCTCCAAGAGCTATCATCCTCTAACTTTGCCTTGTTCTCCCCTCACGAATCTGTTCCGGTCCGCAACACGAGCCACCGTATACCCGTTTTTTCTACAAATATTTCGTCTCCTCATCGTGTACACCCGTCACGATGGACTACGAGACCGCAAAGGAGCAATGGGGCGAGGTGGAAGATCGCGATGGTGTCCGGTTAAGTTGGAACACCTTTCCTAGCTCTCGAATGGTAAGGTTCAATGAGTTCCTCATCCTTTGTCAACTAACTCTGTTCACAGGAAGCCTCAAGGCTAGTTGTTCCGATCGGCGCACTCTACACCCCCTTGAAGGAGAAGCCCGATACTCCTCTCCTCCACTTTGAGCCTGTCACCTGCAAACAACCTTGTCGCTCAGTGTTGAACCCCTTCTGGTGAGTCTTGTCAAGTACCATACTCTCCTCCTTTCTCCCGCTGACAGCCTCTCACAGCCAAGTCGATGTTCGCGCCAGAGTTTGGATCTGTCCTTTTTGTCTATCGCGAAACCAACTTCCTCCCCACTACAAAGACATCACCGCCAACGCTATCCCTCCCGAACTACACCCCGCGAACACCACCATCGAATACCGCCTCTCCCGGCCCGCCCCAGCGCCTCCAATCTTCCTCTATGTGGTGGACATGTGCCAGGAGGCAGACAGCCTCGCCTCCCTGAAAGAGTCTCTGGTCATGAGCTTGAGCTTGTTGCCTGAGAACTCGCTGGTCGGCCTTATCACGTACGGCACCATGGTACGTAATGCTCTTTCCCATTGTCGAGCCAGAACTTTAACAGTGGTGTAGGCTCATGTGCACGAAATTGGCTATGAAGAATGCGCCAAGTCTTACGTGTTTCGAGGCAGCAAGGAATACACCGCAAAGCAGGTGCAAGAGATGCTTGGACTCTCAACGTCTGGTCTCCGGCCCGGCATGCAGCCCCAACCTGGCCGGCCATTCCCTGCTGGGCCGGCATCTCGATTCCTCTTGCCTGTCCAACAGGCTGAATTTCAGCTGACCAAGGCGCTGGAGTCTCTCCAGAAAGACCCCTGGCCTGTTGCCAACGATCGACGCAGCCTTCGATGCACCGGTGTTGCCCTCAGTGTCGCTGTGGGCCTCATGGAGTCGTCATTCCAGAATGCTGGTGGTCGTATCATGCTTTTCGCCGGCGGACCTGCGACTGAAGGTCCTGGTATGGTTGTCGGACCCGAACTGAGAGAGCCCATCCGATCGCACCACGATATTGACCGAGACAACGTCAAGTACTACAAGAAAGCCTTGAAGGTAAGGCCAAAGGACCCAGTTGCTTTTTTAGTCCATAACTCACCATAATGCCATAGTTCTATGACAACTTGGCCAAACGAACGGCTCACAACGGACATATCATCGACATTTTTGCGGGTTGCCTTGATCAGGTCGGCCTGCTGGAAATGAAGGGGCTGTGCAACTCAACAGGTGGCCACATGATTCTTACTGACAGCTTCACTTCTTCCATGTTCAAGCAATCCTTCGTGAGGATCTTTGAAAAGGATGGTGATGACAACCTGTTAATGGGATTCAACGCTGTGCTGGAAGTTCTGACGACCAAGGAACTGAAGGTCACTGGCCTGATCGGACATGCTGTTTCACTCAACAAGAAGTCCATATCCGTTGGCGAAACAGAATGCGGAATCGGCAACACCTGCTCCTGGAAGATGTGTGGCATTGACCCAAAGTCAAGTTACGGAATCTACTTTGAAATCGCTGGCCAGGGTCCTGCAACACACCAACAAGCACCACAGAACGGCATGATGCAATTCCTAACATACTACCAACACTCCTCTGGCCAGTTCCACCTACGTGTCACGACGATTTCAAGGCCTCTGAGCAGTCCCGCCGGCGATCCCGCCATTGCTCAGTCATTCGACCAAGAAGCTGCCGCGGTCCTCATGTCGCGAATCGCCGTCTTCAAGGCTGAAGTCGATGATGGCCCAGACGTTCTGCGCTGGGTTGACAGAATGTTGATTCGACTCTGCTCGAGGTTCGCCGACTACCGCAAAGATGACCCATCCTCCTTCCGACTGGAGAAGAACTTCACTCTGTACCCACAGTTCATGTTCCACCTCCGCCGAAGCCAGTTCCTCCAGGTGTTCAACAACTCGCCAGACGAAACAGCCTTCTACCGTCATGTACTGAACCATGAGGATGTTAGCAACTCTCTCGTCATGATCCAGCCTACTCTGGACTCGTACACATTTGATCAGGATGGTGGTCAACCTGTGCTGCTGGACTCAGCCTCTATTCAGCCAACCCACATCCTTCTCCTTGACACCTTCTTCCACATTCTGATCTTTCATGGAGAGACAATTGCAGAGTGGAGGAAAGCCGGATACCAGGAGCAGGAAGGCTACGAGAACTTCGCTGGTCTCCTAGAACAGCCCAAGGAAGACGCTCGTGTAAGTCAAACCCTCCCATGAACAGTGAACATGCTGCTTACTCCTTGAAGGATCTCATCACAGACCGATTCCCCCTCCCTCGATTCATCGTCTGCGATGCTGGGGGATCTCAGGCTCGTTTCCTCCTATCCAAGCTCAACCCCTCCACTACCCACACAACCGGTCCCTATGGCGGTGTCGGGGCTACAACTGCACAAACCATCTTCACTGATGACGTATCTTTGCAGACCTTTATGGACCACCTAATGAAGTACGTCGTTCAACTGGCTACCGTCTCACTTATTCACTTTTCGCTGACAATACATTTAGGCTTGCTGTTAGCGGAACCAACTAAGATGGTCCGAATGCGCAAACATGAGAATTATACATCCGTGCATGAGCATGACGGCTCATATTGTACCATCGGGAGAACTTAATAAATACCATCACTGGCGCTGAGAACAAAGATGATCCGCCCTCTAGATTGGCGCGGTGATAGTGGTGGACGCGATAGTTGAGAAAGAGTGTATCCACCCGTAAGACGCGGGCTTTAGATTAGTATGAACGGAGTACAAGTCTCAGAACCAAAAGCAGCAAAACAATGCAAGAAGCCGCAAAAGTAGAGAGAATGTGAATGCCTTTTAATACCTATCCAGACGGTCTCTAAATCCCCTCAACCTAACAATTGATGGGTGGCAGGGGTGGTAATTATCCCGAGGTTGGCTGGTTGGGTGGGGAGGTCCTTGGATGACTAACCCACCTTGTCGGCTCCAGGTCAGTTAGGGCACGCTTGTGGGGCACACAGCTTCGCTTCCTTTTTTTTTCCCTCCTCCCATTTTTCTGTTCAACAACTTCTTCAACCACTTCCCAACCTTCATTCACTCTCCTTCCCCGGCACGCAAACCACGAGCCTCTGCCGACCTTAACGACGCCGCAATGCGTTGGTTCTCCCTCCTTTCTGGTCAAGATGTCCAGGCCTGCTAACACTGAGAAAAGCTCCCAAGTTCGATCCCAACGAGGTCAAGGTCATGTACGTTTGGCACCATTGTCCAAATATCTCAAAGATTTCTTTTTACTAACGTACCTCAGCCACCTCCGCGCCACTGGCGGTGAGGTCGGAGCCTCCTCTGCTCTTGCTCCCAAGATTGGTCCTCTGGGTCTCTCTCCCAAGAAGGTCGGAGAAGACATTGCCAAGGCCACCGGTGACTGGGTATGTCCCTCGATTGCCTCCCAAAAGACTTGAACTAACATTTCACCCCAGAAAGGCTTGCGCGTGACTGTCAAGCTCACCATCCAGAACCGTCAGGCTGCGGTGTCCGTCGTTCCCACTGCTTCTTCCCTCATCATCAAGGCCCTGAAGGAGCCTCCCCGTGATCGCAAGAAGGAGAAGAACATCAAGCACAACAAGTCCGTCAGCCTCGACGAGATCGTCGAGATTGCCCGTACCATGCGCTACAAGTCCTTCGCCAAGGAGCTCAAGGGCACTGTCAAGGAGATCCTGGGTACTGCCTACTCTGTTGGCTGCCAGGTTGACGGCAAGCCTCCTCAGACTATCATTGAGGGTATCGACAGTGGTGACATTGAGAGTAAGTCAATAAGGTATCATGCTAGTACACATGCTAACAAGTCACAGTCCCTGAGGAGTAAATGTTGGTCATTTGACAAAAAAAGAATCGAATGCCTCCCCCAAAAAAGAATTGAAGACAATCACGATACCCAACCACGCTCCCGTGAAGTGACCATGCGACCGATACGAACCAAATCCTTGACTCACTCTGAAATCTACCAATATGCACTATGGTTTATTTCTATTTTTGTGCAAGGAAGAACAAGCGATGTAATCGACGGCCCCTTACTCACCGCGACATCTAGATCCATGGATGCAGCGGTCCATCATCAAGGCCACACTCCCTTATCCCATGTAAATTGCTTTGGATAGTTGTCCCCTGAGCCAAGCGAATGTTTTCCACCATCATGGTGCAGGTCTGCCACTCCGTGCCGGAGACTGCCCTTGCGCCGACCTTTTGTCAGGTTTCTCCTGCTTCTCCATAAGCAAGACCCAAGATAGTATCAATTCACCACAGTTCACGAAACATGCTGCAGATGTCGAACGCCGTGCACGTTCCCGTTTATGCCTTGACAGTGTTTCAGCCGTGCGTTGGCGACAAACCTGCCATCGATCAGAGCATGCCTCTCTCACGTGTACATGTGGCTGGCGGGATTAACCTACACATTTCGTGATCGCCGCAACGTCCCAGTTGCTCATGTCCAATGACTTGAGCATACTGTACCTCTGAACGACGGATAGTGCGGGTTGCCGATCAAAGAGATGCTTTGCCGGCCTGCATCATCTTTAAGGTGCCAAGGATCGATACGCACATATCGTTCAAAGAAAGAAGAACCTCAGTGAAGCCAATCCAGGAAAACCGCCATCAGCAGCCGAACCCTTTGCCCGCATATCATGTAATCTGGCGTCGTCAGTTGGTGGCCACAAGCTGGGGTTTCTGGCTGGCACGGGGTAAGCAGAGACCTGGCCGTTCCTTGTTGGCATCACCCTAGCCCACTCCAGCCCAGCACCCCATTGGGGGAGGGCCGTGGGCGGTGCAGTCTTGTGTGGCATTAAGGCCGGGTATGTGCTCCTCGAGCTAAGTACCTCTGGTAGGCACTTTAGCCCAGCCGCCCTCCCGCCCCATTGTGGAGCGTCTGGGCCGTTCCAAAGGTTCCTCCTACCTTCAACCTCCGTCGGCCACCTAACGACTGTCTCAATACCTACCTCCATACCCCAACCAACAATTACCTTGTATCTACTGACTTCGTGCCTCCTTCTCTTTTTCCTGATCGCTCAACTCGCCTCTGACCGACCACGCGGCACTCCGGAACACGCATACGACCCTGTCACCCAACCCCCACGAATCGATACCCATCATTGAGGCCATGGAAGCGAGCGCCCGATTCAACTGTGCGACCTGATTTCCCTCCGCTCGCGATCGCGGTACTGCCTGTCAGAGTCGCTGGCCCAAACACCTGACCCCGTCCTTGTTCCGCTGCAGGCGGAGGCCCTGGGGGCGCTCTGCTCGGCTCAAAGCACGACAGTCTTCGCGACATCATCTGGAGCTGGTGGTCCGGCGCTGGCGTCGTCCTCGCCCTTCAAGCCCGCCCAGATGCCCATTAGCAACCGGCCCAACGCTTCGATACCCAGCGGTTCAGCTAGCCATGCTCTTTGACCTGCAGGCCATGAATCAGCGCCGTCTACCAGTGTCTTCCGTACTGCTTTTCCAGCCCGTTTTGCTTGTTCGCCAATATACCCCGTTGTCATGTTGCCTCTCCTTCAAATGCCCCCTCATGCGGTGACGCCGCCGCCGTCGAATCTCGATACCTTCGCCGCGTTTTCGAACAATAATGCCGCCTCGCTCAACGACCACTACCCTCGAAACGTTACCTCCCCATACCAGCGAACATTCCCGATTCGCACATCCCAATCGCAGCGGCGTGCAACGGCATCTGCCGCTCCCCTCTACCCGTTACGGCCAGAGCACCACCTTCGCCGAAAGACTCCAAACGGTACCATCGATGCCGGCTACGACGGGTCGCCCTCCTTGTTCTCGCATGGCCCACCTCCCTCGAAACATTTGGTCCTACCCCGATCTGCGACTGCCACGGCATTCCCGCCGACAGGGCCTCTCATACATCAGCCCCATTATGCCGCCAGCATTGACCACCATCATCCCTCCTCTGGTGGACATATGGGGCTCGGCGATGATATCCAACAAACCCGCTTGGGCTCTTCGCCCTGGCCCTTTCCAAACGACACATCAGTGCATGATGGGCCCTTTCTTGGAGGTCACCAAGTATTCCCCTTGGCCGAGGGACACTATACACCACATGGCCAGCCTGATGCGCTTGGGATGTTTCCCAACGCATATCAACCCTTAATGAGGGCTCATGAATACAACGTCCGGGCTTTTTGTCCGCCCCCAGTGGTGATGAACGATTCATTACCATTTGGCCAAGTGCCCATACACACTCCATGGAGTTATCAAAACCACGCGCGAGCTGGCGTCCTTCCGCCAAGGCATGTCCAGCAGCATGACTTTGGAGCTGTTCCACAGCACCCCATGTCTTTAGCTCATCGACCTTCCTTCACTCCAACAGCCGGCCTCGACCCCCAGTACAATCCCGCTTTCAACCCAAGCCTAGCGATGCAAGCCTATCCTCGGCCTGCAAGCTTCAACAGCCCGCAAGGTTTCCGCGAGAAGGTCCTTTCGCAGGCTCACAAGGCTTATGTTGATCTCTTATCTTACCTCCAAACTATCCGGAGACCTCATCCCACCAAGGGAACCTCGGGGCACAACGCATCACCGAAACTTCTTGTATACCCGAAGCCCCCAAAGCCCTCCTTGAAATTCTCTGATATCCCGGATGGAAAGGAAATCACGGGGATAAGGCTTGCAACAGAAGGTGATCGCAGACAGGAATACCACCCTGGGAGGAACTCGGCGTCACAGCTTCAGGGGGCATTCGGCAACTATGCGTCCATGGGCAAAGCGACGCCCTTCACAGGAGCAAAATCTTCGTTGGATATGCTAAGCAGTCTTTGTGAACAAAGTAGTTGGAACTGGATTGATGGGATCATGCTCGGAGGATGCCTGCACTATGGGCTCGAGCAATACGAGGAGGCATTAGAATGGTTCTCGAGGATTACGACCCTTGACTCGAGGTAAAACACTTCCCCGGGTGAACTGTCAAGTGGCTGTTCCTGGTGTCTGACGCATTCGCAGTCATGTCGAGGCAATTACAAACAAAGCCGCTACTCTATACTGCCTCAATCGACAAGATGAGGCTGAACAGCATTGGATCCGAGCTGTCAAGGTGCAACCCAGTTATCTGGAGGCCGTCGAGCACCTAGTCGGGCTTCTTTACAAGAAGCGCAGCAAGGAGGCTGTGGACATTATCGACTATGTCCAGCATGCTTTAAGAGTACCGTCATCTACACATTTACCGCACGCCAATGGCAGTGGGCTAGCAGCTACTCGCGACGGCTATCCTCGAACTGCCACGACTCGAGATTTCCAGATTACTGACTTGGAGCAGGCGCAACATCAGAAGGTTGGGCCTCACAGTGAAGTGATGAAGGCCCACGGGTTTGGATCAAGCGGTTACGCCATACCAGGCAAGGAGAATGGCCGGATCCTGGCTCTGATCCATGCCAAAGGAACCATGTTGTACAGTCTCAAAGAAGTCAACAGGGCATCAGCGGCCTTTGAGGAGGCAGTTTTGATCAGCCTCGGTCGCCGGATGAGCGGCATCCAAGACCTTGTCCGTCAAATCCAGACAGTTTTATCACCGGCAGATTCCCGTTTACTTCCAAATGGACAACCTCGCCACGCTTCACGGCCTCTACTATTGCCCCCGGAACGAGCTCGGCATACCGCTCATCTTGTTTTCGGTGGTACTGGCGAACTGCCAGGACTGCGATATGTTGCTGAGGGCTCAACAAAGAGAGCAGCTGTGCAAACCACCAGCAACTCGCTCCTGTCCCTAGCCAAGATCTTTCAAGATGCCCTCTCCAGCGGACACGCTGCCCCGGACATCCTGCGGCGTCCTTCTGGCGTCGAGGACATTTTGGCACTCTACTATCTTTCGCTGTCGCTTCAGGAAAGCCCCTCTACTGCGAACAATGTCGGTATTCTCCTAGCAGGTGTACAGCAGGTCACATCTCATCCTCCCGACGCAAGCATCGAAATGTTCCCTCAGCCAAACATTCCTGGTATCGTCCCAGGCAGTGGTCTGTCTCTGGCTCTGGCGTATTACCACTATGGCCTGCGTCTAGACCCAAAGCACGTTCATCTTCACACCAACCTCGGAAGCTTGTTGAAAGATATTGGCCAACTGGATCTGGCCATTCAAATGTACGAGCAGGCAGTCTCATGCGATGGGACCTTTGATATCGCTCTGACAAATTTGGCCAACGCCGTGAAGGACAGGGGACGTATTAATGATGCAATTGCATACTACAAGCGCGCTGTGAGCTCCAACCCAGACTTTGCTGAAGCTGTCTGTGGCCTGTCCACC
The DNA here is from genome assembly GCA_030779245.1 of Fusarium sp. MBC 438. Taxonomy (NCBI): domain Eukaryota; kingdom Fungi; phylum Ascomycota; class Sordariomycetes; order Hypocreales; family Nectriaceae; genus Fusarium; species Fusarium sp. MBC 438. Next base: position 65,942 of record JAPFTB010000167.1, on the reverse strand, counting down.
GCCTTGAACTCTGTTTGCGATTGGAGAGGCCGGGGCGGAGTTATGCTTCAGTCTGGAAAATATGATCGATGGCATGTTGACGACAAAGGTCTCCTCATTGATGCGCGTTCTGCGGGACATGAGAGTGGCCTTACGGACCGCGTCGTCCGCATCATCGGTCGCCAACTCAGCGAGGCATCACATTGGGGGCGCGGTGTTCTCGGCGATAATATCATCACCACCATTGCAAAGCAATTACGGGATCTTGGCCTGACAGGGTCATTCCCACTCGAAGAAGCATTGCGAGAATGGAGCAAGAAACCATGGGAGGGATCGCACATCGTTCGCCTTGTGGAGCGCGCGACTCGAGCAACGCAATGGAAATGGTACCGAGACCGCTATATATCTGGCGCCGAAACAGCTTCCCGATACACACGGTTACGTCTGCCTAACAACCTCACAGTACCGTCGGCACCGACCGTTCTACCATTCCACACTTTTACTTGCCCTCTCTCAGCGAAGGACATTCGAGCTATATCCCAGCGAAATGGAATTCGAATATCCTGCTCGACGCTGCGGTTGCCATGGCTGCCATCGACAGTTTATCCCCCTCCTCCTCCACCCAGCCCTTACTTGAATGTGGGTTATGTGTCGTCTGACTTCAACAATCATCCTTTGGCTCACCTGTAAGTAACTCATCTTGAGGAAGCGAAGGCGGTACAAGCTGCTAACAGAATCAAACTAACAGAATGCAATCTGTATTCGGGTTCCACAATCCTCGACGCGCGCGTGCGTTCTGTTATGCCACAACGGCGAGTGATCGGTCTATCCATCGACAGCAGATTGAGCGTGAGGCCCCTGTTTTTCGCGATGTCAGCAGCTGGCCAGCGGACAAGCTGGTAGAACAAATCGTCCGAGACGAAATTCACATTCTTGTCAACCTTAACGGCTATACAAGGGGGGCGCGCAACGAGATATTCGCTGCTCGGCCTGCCCCTGTGCAGATGTCCTTCATGGGCTTCGCCGGTACACTAGGAGCGGAATGGTGCGACTACATTCTAGCAGACAGCACCGCCATCCCACCCGAGACGCTACGCCCCTGGCGCAACAACGTTGGAGTTGAGGACGTGTTCCACGATGAGACAGAGGGTGACAGGGAAGGCTGGATGTATTCGGAGAACATCATCTTCTGTCGTGACACGTTTTTCTGCTGTGACCATGCTCAGTCCTGTGATGCGAGCGAACGCGAAGTCACATGGGAACAAGAACAGAGACGTCGTTGGAAGATGCGGAGAGAGCTTTTCCCTACCCTGGCTGATGATGCCATTATCATGGGGAATTTCAATCAGCTATACAAGGTACGTGGAGAAGTGGCATTAGGAGGTTCCCGTCGACTAACCCTCGTCAGATTGAACCCACAACCTTCAGGTCATGGCTACGAATCTTGGCACAAGTACCAAAGGCGGTCCTATGGCTGCTCCGATTCCCCGAACTTGGGGAGGCGAACCTACGACGTACGGCCAAGGCTTGGGCTGGCACAGAGGTCGCCAGTCGACTAATTTTCACTGATGTTGCACCCAAGAGCCAACACATATCACGAGCGCGTGTTTGCGACCTATTCCTTGACACGCCAGAATGTAATGCCCATACGACAGCCGCAGACGTTCTCTGGTCAAGCACACCTCTCCTCACACTCCCAAGGTATCCGTACAAGATGTGCTCTCGGATGGCGGCATCTATTCTGAAAGGGGCTCTACCTAAATCAGAGGATGGGCGAAAGGCTGCAGCAGAGTTGATCGCTAGCAGCGAAGAGGAGTATGAACAGCGGGCGGTACAGCTTGCTGGCGGTCTCAGCTACACCATGTCGAGGAGCGGATATGGCCATGGCCATGGACGTTTAGCTGAGATGCGCAAGTTGCTCTGGGATAGCAAGTGGCACTGCGGGCTCTTCGATACCCGGCGATGGGTTGATGATGTTGAGAACGCGTATGAGCAGGCATGGCAGCGATGGGTCGCTGGCGAAGGCGGCGACATTCATCTGTGAGCGAGGAGCAAACAGAGTGGTTCATGTCAACCCGCCAAGGCGAGAAACAGAACCTGTTTGGGGTTCAATGATTGAATGACGAGACAGGACGTCCAACGTGTAGACGAGATGGATCGGTAAGCCACCATCGGTGGAGAGGACTGGTTTGGACCGGAGTCTGGCGTGTGTCTATTCACTATTTTTAAGATTTATTGGTGATCTTGAGAGAGGGGCAAGTTCCTGATCGGATCAGGAGTGGTTTCTTTTTCTTTTCTTCTAGAGGTGGACGGGGAGCATGAGAGATGTGTTGACATGTCAATGGATGAGCCATGCGCTTGCTTGGCTTCACTGCCATCTAATCCGGTGCTATACAGGATTATCATGGTCGAATCTGGACAATTGAGAGACAGGTCTTGGTGGATAACAGCACACTCGCCTTTTCAACCTATCTATTTCTTGTTCCCAAAGCGTCAATCGGCCACTTCCATCCCGTTATTCCTTACGCATACAAACAGGCATGGATACTGAGCGGACGGCGCAGAGCAGGTACGTATGGGGGGAGAAAGGCATCAATCAGTTATCATTTCATGGCACCGCACCGGTAAAAGCGACTTGGTTGGCAGGCTTCGAATACCTTGGACGCCAAGGCCTCCCTCCCTCAGCCATGCATCAAACGGCGCCTGCAGTCAGTAGGTCATAAGCGAACAGCCAAAGGGGTCGTCAGCCGGCCCGTCAGTCTGGTCATGGTTGGTTTGACAAGTACAGACGATCAGCTGGGTCCAGCTGTCAAAACCTAACATTCACTCATCCATCTCCAGGGGGGAGGGGCGTCTATCCGACACGTCAAGGAGTGAGTGTGAGTGGCCTCTGCTGATGATGTATTCGGCAGACGCGTTGCACTAATGTACGAGAAGGTCGGCACAGGCGCTCGTGGTTCCGAAAAGCAACCCGTCATGTCTTGGACAGATGCCAGAGGCGGCCAGGCCGCAGCTGAAAGAAGGGCATGGAGCAAGGAAGCGCGGAACAAACAGGGAACAAGGCAACATGATTGGTCAAGGTGAGCACAACCAGAAGCAGAAGCCAGCTGAGCTGAGCTGAAAAACCGTTGCTCGGCTCGCTTGGCGTGGCCCGGAAGGGTTTAGAACAGCGAGGGAGGCCTGACGCCACAACGGTTTTTGCTTTTAGTGGCCGAGGGCGACTAAGAAGGACTAGGGGCTCCATTACCGTCGGGGCGGAGATGCAGACTATTGGCAGCAGCGTCATCTGGTCGCCCGGGCCTCTCTGCTGCTTTGGTCCTAGCGGGTGTTCTCTGGGGCCGTTCGCTGTCGCTGGCCGAGGTGCTGGGCGCTGGGTGCTGACTGGGACTGGGAGCATCGACACCACCGGCTATTCCTGCTAGCCAGCTGACGGACCACATGCTCCAGGTACCAATGGCCTATATCGTCAAGCACACACTGATAAAGGGCTGCGAGTTGGAGGCTGCCGCTCAAAGCGTTATCGATCCAGGGACCAAGTCCACGTTTGGCGGAGGTTGCGCCGGTCACCGCCTACCGTGCCAATGCCAATGTCACCTAGCGAGGGCAAGCGAGTCAGATGTCAATAACCCTTGACTGCTCCCAGGCCGGTGAAAGGTCACCGAGAAGATGGGCAGCCGGCTGTAAAAATATGACTTGTTGATTATTCTGTGCCTGTGCGTTATGCGTTGTTACCAAGAAAGCGTGGGCTGATGTCCGAGCGAGACAGGCTCCCTGGTCAATCTTTGCCTTTAAACGAGAGCGTTTTTGTTTCGTTTCGTTTCTACCGTCCATCGTCATTTCTCAACGGGCCCGGCCCTGTCACTATCCCAGGCGAGGCCAGGCCAGGCCCAAGACGGCCCTCTCCGCAAACCTGGGCGAACAGGCAGTGACGTAGCAGAGACAGAGATGCGACAATGGTGCAGCGCTGCGCAGCACTGCTCTGCGCTCTGCGCGGGGCCAGGGTCCGTCCCAGCTGTGCGTGCATCAATGAATACTCCGGCGTACAGAACAGGACGGGGCAGTACGCAATGCGCTGGGTCCGAGGATTGATTGTCTGCTGGCTGCACCTTGGCAATCTCGAGTCCATCCTGTCCTGTTTCGTCCGTCGGGCGTAGCATCGTGTCCTCCTGGCTTATCCAAAGCGTGCCTCGCTGATAGGCTTGTTGGTGTAACGACAGGTGAGCAGGCGAGTCAGGTCGAAATGGTCGCTGTTGGCCTGAGGCCTGCAGAAAAAAAAAAGAGGGCAAGAGAGGGTCCGCCAGATGTCGGCTGACGGTGGAAGCTACAGCAGGGGCCCGGCAATTCTGCCCATCAATATTATCCGTCAATCATTCCAGCCAACTCCCAAGGATGGATGCCATCGTCGCAAAACTCAATCAAGAGCGCCATGGGAAAGATGAGGCAGCCGAACGAATTCGGAGAGCCCTACACAGCAGCGGACTTGCCTTGCGCAGCTCCTGCCGTTGCCCATGCCCATGCACGCGGGCGCAATGCCAGAAGGACCGACGTGGAAGCGGAAGCACCTCCACCGATCAGCCGGCATCTCCTCCTTGCTGACTACGCATCCGTCGTTCACTCCGACGATCCCAACCAGATGGCTCAGGCCAGCAGCCACCCGTTGACGATGATCGCCCTGCCTCAGACCCTGGTCCCGGCCACAACCCCCCGCTCGCCGTCCCTGCACAGGCCCATGGCGCTGACGCTGACAGCGCTGGTGACGGTGAAAGTGACGAGCAGCCCTGCAACCCAAGGGCGTTGCTGGCTGCCCAGAGCTACTCTACAGTGCCTACTGTAACTCCAAGGGCGGCACCGTCAATCACCTGTTTGTGATATCGTGGGTGTAGCACCCACCTAGAGCTATAGCTTGTCTTTCAATCTCTCTCCCTCTCTAAGCTTAACACTCGAGAACTGATGTACGGCCGAGCAAGGCCCGCCACCTCGTCTACTGGACCAATTCGATTGACAGGGGTTAGATGACAATTACTCAGTGGGGGGACGAGCTCACGGGCAGATGGATGGACGGATCGAGAGCCAGCGGCGTCGTTGATGATATCGTATCAAACCTTACTTTGCGAGCTCGTTACCAAATGCAACTCGGGGTCGTCGAGAGCAGCCAGAGGCTGGAATTGGGGGCAGACTCTGGTGGCTTGTGTCGGCGGCAAGGTCCGGCCACGATGGACCGATGATGCATCTGTTTTCCTTTGATGGAGATGGTAGTGTTGAGGCCGGATTTAGACGACGCGCGAGGCTCGTTGACAAGCCCGGAGGCACAAGGCTCGGGGACCAAAAGACCCACCGCCGTCTGCAGCTCGACATCAGTTCAAGACAGGCAAACAAAGAGAGCGAGCGGCAAGAGTCCAAGGGTGATGTCGCGAGGGAGGCGTCTGCAAGAGGGCAACGCAACTTCACTGCCTGAGACATCTGACAGGTGGGAGGACCTCCGGCTTCTGGGTTTCTGGGAACACCCGCGTTGCTGTTTCGCTTCTCGGATGAGCATCCTCCTAGAAAGTCAGGCACCTTGTCGCACCGAAGAGCTTGCCAGTGCTGCGGCTACGAATACCGTGAAAAGACAGACAGTGTGCATGTCAAGTCAATCATCTCCCTGCGTGGCTCCTCGTGTCCTCGTGTATGTGACCAACAGTGTAGATGTCGCAAAGCGGCTCCAGATCGCCCAAGTGCTATTGTCAAGTTCCCACCCCGTCCCGTCTTCTTCAGGGGCCCGCACCGCAAGCAGGCTGAGGGCATGTTCCTCGTCTGCGACAGCAACGACGGCCCGCGTTCATCAGGGCAAGGGACTCTGCCAGTTCCTGGAGGCGTCGACTACCAGTAGGTGGCTCCAAAAAGGTGGCCCCGACGGATTGGATCCTGGGATTCGGACGATGCACTGGTCGATGGTTGAGGAGAGCTGGGCCCTGGACGATGCCACTACGATAGCTGTCGGAGCTCATCGCATCCGGTCAAGGTGCCTGCTGAGAAGCTTGGTACAGTAGAACTAAGGTAGCTGGAAGAAGAGCCAACCACCCAAGCCGGGCTCCAGAATCAACACGCCCATCCCCCTCTCGAGAGTCCCGTCAAGTCAGTCAGTGTTGCTTTGACGGCGGCGGGTCGAGACGCCCATCCAATCCTGTTGCCCAGTGGCCCCTGTCCCTGTTGTTCTGTCCTGGGCTTGTCGACACCCCTACCCCACCCCCTGCCAATAGCCTTTGACACCCCCGGGTTAGGGTTAGCCTCCACCTGCACGCCCCCTCCCAAGGCGCTACCTGCCCCAAACATCCATGGGCTGCACATCTATCTCGACAGCGGCATCCCGGTGGCAGATCGAGAAAGTTTGTTATTGGGGTGTGCAGGTAATCGGCCTCCCCATCGTACCCCCTCCCGGTGTCACGACTTTTTTGCTTTCCCCATACTACTTTGCACTTCATGCCATAGTTACGTTGGGCCCAGCCGCGCCCCATCCAGGTCTCCCACGGATATTTCATCACCTCACAACCCTCCTTCTGAGTCAAGATCTCTTTTCCAGAGCCTCAAATACTCCCCCCTCACCCACCCATCATCTACAGCTACAATCTCAGATCAAAGCACACTTCTTCAACGCTTGATCAAACATTCTCAACTGTCTTCAACACACTTTTACTACACTTTTTAATCTTCCGACACCTCTCCTCGCTTACGACTTCACATCCTTCCACTTGCCCACTGGGTCGCTATTCGACTGGGCATCCCAACTCGTAATCTTTCCATCTACTACAGCCTACCAGTCTCGCAATCATGTCGATGGGTCACCGGAGAGGTCCTTGGTCGAACGCTGAGGATGCGTACTTGATGGATCTTGTCAACACTCATGGCCCCCTCAACTGGGTACGCATTGCCCAGACCCTTGGATCCAGGACACCCAAGCAGTGCCGCGAGCGCTACCACCAAAACCTGAAGCCGAGTCTTAACCACGAGCCCATCACCCCTCAGGAGGGCGCCCAAATCGATCAGCTGGTGCGGGAGATTGGAAAGCGTTGGGCCGAGATCGCTCGCCGCCTTAATGGTCGAAGTGACAATGCTGTCAAGAACTGGTGGAATGGCAGCCAGAACCGCCGCAAGAGGATGGATCGTCGACGTAACCCTCAGCCTTACGATGAGCAGTACGCCCATTCCCGACACTCGCTCTCCATCTCGACACCTGGCCTGTCCATGCCATCACAGCTATCGCCTCTGACTGCCACCAACCACCGTCACCCCGTGCCTTGGGTCGAGGCACCTCTTCCCTCGCCCTGTACTTCCGAGTCCGCCGAGTCGGATGCAGGCTCCAACTACACCACCTCGCCTGGACGTCACCACATCCCCCTCCACATGCCACTCGAGTTGCCGCCGATCAGGGACGCTCACCACCTCCACGCCCCAGCTGGTTCTAAGCTTCCCAGCCTGAGCGAGTTCACCACTCCCTCTTATAGAGATCAAATGGACTGCCAGCCCCGACAACATCAATTTGTTCCTCAAGGGCAGTTGCCTACCGCACCCAACTCGCCTGTGCAGCAGCAAGCACAGACTCGACAGCAGCCATCGGATCAGGACTCCCGTATGAAGTTGACTTCTCTCCTGCTGAACTGAATCAGTTGGTGCACACGCAGCACATGGCTCTGGTGTAACTACGGCACACAAACCATCACAATCACCGATCTAGGGGAGTGCACGCAACGGAGCACAGAAAATCGGTTTTCCTACGGACAACTATATATTGGGTGGCCTCATTGTTTTCGGCGTTGGGTTTCCTCCACGGCGATTCGCCAAACTGGCGGTATGACCTGGAGCACAAGGAAGAAGCACTTGGGAATGGCATAAGGGAGATACCAGGCGTTCAGGCAAGGAGCTGGTGACTTGAAGGGCTAGGCCAAGTCTCCATGGTGGAGCAATTGTACAACCGGGGCGAATATGGCGTTTTAGGAGTGTTTATTTTATGCTAGACGAGTGTTCAAGACGAGTTAAATGAGTTGAATCAATACCCCGACACGGAGATGTTTCCCCAACCTTCAAGACTCAATGAATCCGTTGCCGGCCGTGAAGCAAAAACCACTGTGCATTCACCCAGATGAGACTTTTTCCAGCCGTTGAGAGCGGCATGTGGCTCCACGAGGACTTGAGCAAAGCAGGCGGCCTTGGCGGCTCCAGTTTGGCGTCTGTCGGTTCCAACCGTACAGGGAAGAATTTGTGATTTGTCGTTGTTTGTCATGACTTGTCTCGCGGGCAATCCGATCGATTAACTGAGTAACTAGCTGGGATAAGTGAGACTGGAATGTGGCAGCCGATAGGTAGCAAGGACACCAGCTGCGTAAGTGGGGAGGATGGCGCTCGATGGGGACGCGGGAGCGAGGAGCATGCCCGGACGCCTGGGATTATGCCCGGTGGAAGAAATCCACAGGACTGGATTACGAGACTAATAACTTAGCTAGCTAATAACTGCATCTTTGTTTGTGTAGGAGGAGGTACGGCAGTTGAGACCAACGAGAGTTGTGCTCGTCATGTTGTTTGCGTGCCAATCTCTGCAGGCAAGGCCTTTCATCACATCTGGACAGATCTCTGGCGTCCACCTACCACCAACCAATGCATCGTCGGAAGCGGGGGACACGGGAAGAGAGCAGCAGCAACCTAATACGGGTAGAGACAGGATGGAAACATTCGGTGGTGAATGGCTGTTGAGACGCATGCACCGTCAGTTGCAGACGCGGACGAGACGCAGACGTAGACTCGGGCTCAGACAGAGACAGAGAAACCGAGACACGCACGCACACAGGATCGACGTCGATCTGCAGAGGGTCGAGGACTGCATTGTCATGAGCCAGATCCAGATGTAAAATCTCGATTTCGCACCCCTGGTCCGCCATCAAAAAGATGGCTGAATCTGGGATCCAATCCATGCGTCCACAGCCAAGGCCCCCAGCAGGCCAGCCCAGCCCAGCTCCATCAATCCATCGCGCCAACGCCAGCTGCGACCGACCCGACGGTGGAGGAGGGGCGTCAGCTATGTACGGGCTTGGGCCTCCAAGCAGCGTCGACGACGATGTTTTTTTTCCCTTTGCTTTGCTTTTCAGCAGGGTCTGGCTTCCCAGACAGCGGCCCTAGCGGTAAGGAGAACGGCGGACTGGCGCCCGGAGCGGCTCGGACCCAATAGGGACCCCTTCCACCGGGGATGGCGCTTTGATTTGCTTGCTTAGGGTGCTGGTGTGGCATATTTACGCTTTGCTGCTAGCGGGAGGGATTCCTGATTCCCGGGCCAGGCTTGTTTGTCTCGGTGATGTTGGGTGGATGGGTCCCCATGCGTGCGTCTCGTCTGCTTGCTGTCTATTGCATGTCAGGCTTACTCGACTGGCTAGAGAGTGTGAGGGGAAGATTTAGTGATGACTGATCGATGATTGATGGATGCATCTACCGGCTCGACAGTGTCCCGAACAAGGGGCTCTATTGCTCTAGGCGCTGATGCTAGTCCAGAGTTGGCAGACGACAAGGCCCAACAGGGAAGTGCAAGCAAAACGAGGTGACATCGCGGGCTTCTGACGATGATCCCATCCGTCAACGCAAACCGTTCTTGGGTGCCCAAGGGCGCGGATATGGAGGGGAGGGGACATTCGCTGTCTCGTGGTGGAGAGATCGGGGAGCCGTTACCAGCCCCGATGTCTACTCTGTATTGGATCCCCTGTGTCTCCCTTCTATTGGGGGGAATAGAGACCTTCCCTTGTTTATTGTTCTCCTCTTGTCTCTTCAGTCCGCTCTGTTGCACCCGCCCCCTGTGCCTGCTCGGTTGCTTGCTTTTCTTTTTTTCTTCTTTGCTGCTCGTTTGATTTGATTAGATTGGATATTCTTGATCATCATTGCTTTTCCACGCTGAAAAACACCCCGATCCAGGTCCAAGGGTCTCCCAGCCTGGCCCCGGTGAGATGCAGCGCGGAACCGTCGACCGCCACCGATGCGAGCTGCAGGTGCGCATCACGACCGTTCAGAAACAGTAAAAAAAGCATACCAAGGCAGGCCAGCGAATGAGGTCTCTGACTAGTGGTGTTTCCTTTGTTTGGTCACAGTCGATGAGTAGGGCGGTTAAATCTCACGATTCGGCACTCAACACACCTGGCGGGCACGGCACGGGAGTCAACGGGCCCTTGGGTTGGGGTCTTGGTCTTGGGTTTTGGGGTCTTGCTTTGACCTGCCTCACCCGCAACGTTGCGGTCCTCTTGGCCCGATCCGACGGATCGACCAGGGTAATCTGGATGTCGAATCTTCCGAGAGCTCATGATCCAATCACGTTGCGGAATTTCGGTCCCAGCGACCGCACGATCCATGTCTTGTCAAAAATGGCGGATCTGGTTTGATGGGGGATCTACATGTTCTCCTCCCTTCTTGTCGATGGCACCTTTGTAGCTGTAGAACGGCCCTTTGTTATGACGTCCCCGTGCGAGAATGAGAATGGCCGTCCGAACAACTTCGGAAAGCCTTTGTCGATGAGCTTGACGCAGGTCAGCGCATGGTGGTTTCGAGTTCTTGGCTAGGCGTTGCACCATGCAAACACATGCGCACGGCGTGTGAAACTCGTCGTTGTGCTATGCTGCTGTGTTCCCCTCCCACCGAGTCAGGCTGCACACAGCTGCTATTTTCTGCGTCCTCAGTTACGTATGTATTGCGACGGCGATTCCGCCGTGGGTTCGATGCCTGTTCGGGCGGTGCATGCATGTAACGCTCGAGATCCAATGCCAGCCAACGCCGACGTAGCCTCGCACATCCTCTACGGCTGCCAGGGAGGGAGGGGCGGCGGGAGATGGAACCCTGACGACCTGAACGACGGGGATGTCCTGCACTCAGGGAGGCGTGGATGGGCAGCTGCTTGGGTATTTCACAGAGGACCCTTGCCAGTATACGAAGTCGCATTGATTGGCCAATAGCTCGAGTTTGGGGTACCAGAGGCAAATGAGCGACATGAGTTAACTGGGGCTAGCAATGAAATAAGATGATACAGCAGCGAAGAGCGCAACCAAAAGGAAAGATGGATAGGCATCGCAATCAAAGACGACGCCAGCCTCAAATGAAGACCTGCTGCTAATCACATCACGAGGACCTCCCTCGGCCGGCAAAAGATGGGCGAAACCAAGGGGACCTGGAAATTTGGCGCGCATACAGGGTAGTATCACCGATGAGGCTGGCTTGCGAACTGAAGCTGAACGGGCCTAGACAGGGATGTTGGTGTGCAGTCGATGACATTCGGGGGGGTCTCACATGAAACCAAGACGTTTGCCGATGACGACCACGAAACACGGGAGGGCGAAACACCAAGAAGAACCGAGCCAGTGTTTCTACGCACCAGATCGACAAAGGAGAAAAAAAGGTGGTGAGCAGAACAAAAAATGATGTCGCAAACGTGCAACCACAAGGATTAATCTGCAGATACTTTTTGTTTCTCGTAGCATGTTGGTAGAGCATTTCCATCGAATTGTCAGGCCAGGACCCAGTGGGAGAGATGCTGGTGTTGCTGTCGTCGCAGCATCATCATCACCAACAGAGGCAATTGCAGCCTCGATGACGACAATCCCTGACAGCATCTGTAAATCGCATGCACAAGCGACATGCGATTTTTGGGAAACATCGGCCCCTTTCGCACTTTCCCTTGTTCAATTGCGATCTTCAACTAAACGAGTTTATTCTCTGTCACCCAAGCTCTGCAAGCAAGCAAGCAATCCAGCAGCTTCTGTTTTCGTTCATGCCCTTGCCCTTGCACACCCCCATCCTCGTTCATGGTCGGTCTGTCGTCGGTCGCTCCCAAAGATCGATCCCCATGACGATGGCGCGCCGACGAACATCGCTCAGAGTGCGTGCCCGAAATTCCACGACGGGGGATATGACAAGGGGGCTGCTGGCACTTGCATGGGGAGGAGAAGGAGGGCAGTCTCAACGGTTTCTTTATTTTCACGATTACTGATCGCCAGGGGCCTTCCTGGTTGCAAGTGTCACGTCACGATGGCAGCCCGTGTCTGGGGCTATTGCCAGTGCCCGAAAAATTTCGGGCGCCCGTTGCGTTTCGGCCTCGGGGGCTGCCCCTTGTCTCCTCGAGTCCTTGTCGCCTTGTGTCGCCCTTGGCTTCCCGCCCGTTGGAACCTCTGATTTGCCGACGGGCCAGAACAGTCATGCCCTGTTCCCTGTCGGGCTGGTCGTTCCTTGTCTCTGATTGCTCACTGTCGTCCCCTGAACCCTGTCGTCCCCTGTCAAACCTGCGCTTCCCTGGTTCTTCCACCGTTCTGGCGCCTGTGCTGGAGACGCACGCTCTGGCTTGGGTTTGCTGTCGATGGGCGATGGCCGTTGATCGGATCCATTCTGATGGATGGATCGGTCCTGTCGTGGGTATGCAGGTGGTGTATTGGACGTTTTGAGAGAAGGCTCGCCTCCCTGCCGGGCTGATTGACTGGCTGGCTGACGGGCTAGTCCCTCGCTACTGGAAACCTTGAAGCTGTGCGCGACTCAGAGACCCTTGATCAGTCATTAAACCAACGTCGCCGTCCCCTCGAGGCCCTGGGCTGAAGGTGAACGGTTGAAACTATTTGAAAAACTGTCTACAACTTCTCGACTGCTTGCGGCTTAGAACATGCCGCTATTTGCTACATCGGGGCCAGCCACACACGGGCTATTTTGTCTCTGGGCGGATGGGATGTCCATCCATGCCAATGTCTTGGATCAAGAGCATGGATCATGGATCCGGCTACGAGGTCTAGGAGGTCCACTGCCGCTCCCGCTCACGCTCACGCACCTCTCACCGTTGGCTAAAATCACCCCCCCCTCCAGCATCGTGCTCTAGTTGGACGACGGCCCCTGCTTCAATCTTGAACCCCTCCGAGACTGCATCGTGCTACCCCGTTTTTGTCCAATTTTCCTCGCGGGCAGGCCAGCAAGCTAGCTGGGAGGGTCGCTCTGGCAAGGCCCGTTGCGAGGGTCTCAGACCGAATCTTGGGTATCCAGGGAGTCTTTCTGTTGCACCTCATCTCATCTCAATCGTGCGACCCTAAGAATGCATGTGGCATAGTACGTACCCGTATTATATCCCGACGTCGCATCCGTCCCTGGTGCACCGTCGGTACCAAGCCATGGCTGTCCTTTTGCGTCACGACGACGTCGCAAGCCGCTGCGATCTGGTTGCCGCTCATCATTTCCCTCTGATCGTGCGTGCCAGGAGAGGGGATTAGGTTGGTTGGGACCGGTGGTACCTTGACGGCTGCTTGCGTGCTGGATCCTCGCTCCTGACGATGCCATCGCCATACCTTAATTTTTTTTACTTTGTGCTGCGTTTTCGCGGGTGGTGGTGTTGCTGATGAAACGGTCATGGATCGACGAGGCGAAACCACCAGCGAAGCAAAAGAAAGGAAACAGAAACTCAGTTAGCGAATGTGATGCCATGCAATGCACATCCAATCCATCCAATCCATCCATCCATCCTAAGATGGGGAACAAACATCGAGACACGGCAACTCTTCCTTGTCTTGCTCATTTCAGCAGGGAACCACCTGTCTCGAGAACGCGCACGGCTGGGTGCATCGTGTCGCTCACCCTCACTGCGTAAAACCTTGTGCCCCCCATTGCGTGTAACCAACATCCATCTCCATGCCTCACCTCAAAATCAATCAATGACAAATCTTTGTATGCTTCCGGGCCCGAGGCGTCTGTCTAGGCCCGCGACAAGAGGCAACACGCGCGGCGCACGCATTCCGCCTCCCTTTGGTCCCCCATTCTCATTCTCATGCCCATTCCCGTTGTCGCGTCCGTCCGCCGTGGTTCCCACAAAACCGTCTGCACTTGTTGCCGGGACTGTCTGATCCCCAGCAACGTGGATCGCTTCCAGCCCCAACAGCCAAACCCGACAACCTTGCCGAGCCAGGCGCCTCAATTAATGGTCGCCGACAAAAAAGAAAGGACGGGAAAAGTCAGATCATGGTGAACCTACACAGGTTGCTCGACGGTTGAAGCGATGGCTCCTCCATTTCAATTGCCCTAACCAAAGGCAGGAAGGGGTGCGATGGGGGAAGCAAAACACAGAGGGACGGGAGCGAGCCTCTCGCGACGAATATGGATGGCTCCCGTCGGACAGGAGGTGCAAGACCCGGGGATCTGGGTTCAGCGCTCTCGCTTATCGTCGTTCGGGGGGTCGGGGAAGGGAAGGGGAGGGGGCGCCGCGCGATCCGCTGCCAGCCCCAGGCGCTAGTTAGTCATCACCCCGTTCGAGGTGCCTGTGGCTGTCAAGGCACCCGATACCTTGATTGGACAAAACTAGCTCACACCCCCCTCCGAGCTGAACCTCCACTCGACAGACGTTGGGGCTCGATCGCTACTAGTGAAGCCATCCCCATCCGTGTTCTCACACGCTTGCATATTGGCTCGCTCATTGAGCAACGCATCAACCGCCAACCGTGTCCGTTGTCGAGCGTTCAAACTGCTGTCTCCATCAACATGCGGGCTCGGCAAATTCGCGCTCGGCAAATTCGCGCTCAAAACGCCGACAAGGTTCCTTTTCAAAAAGTTCAACAGGAGAAACCCCGAAAGCAAGGGAATGTTACTTTCTTTGACTGACCAGATGAGGGGTAGGCACAGGTGAGCGGGAACAGAATGTGCACGAATCATGGATTCCACTTACCTCTCCACGATCCGTCTCGCGCACGACTCCAGACCCTATCAGCCTACCAAGCTCTGCCAGCAGAGGAGCTTTTCTAGCCTAGCTATTCCCGCCATCATTCAGCCAAGGGGACAAGCTCGCTCAATCTTCCCGTCCTACCGGTGGGTTCCTTGAATAGTGGCTGTCACATTCCTTCCTTCCCGCTGCCGATTCACCAACGCTCGATTCAGCACACATGGAAAACCAACGCCAACAGCATTCCTGTCCTCGAGTCTACTGTACGCCACCCTAGAGCCGCTTCAAGTTTAACCTTAATTCTGACGGTTGTCAGTACACTGAGCCTCGTCTAAGGTTCGGCACCGGCGTCTTGTGCTTCATGACAGGCAGGTCCGGGCTTGTTTAGCCTATCTCCTCCGCGTTTTGCTCAACGAACAACCTGTCTTTGTCTTGTATGGCTAGATCCCGTCTCGCCCGCTGTGCCCGTGTCACGTCCGCCATCACACGCCTTGCTTCTTCCGTCGAGCTCGTCAACCCGACGCCCCTCGGTCTTGCCAAACCTGCCTGCCCCGGACTCCCCATTGCGGATACCCGTGCCGTCAGCTGTCAGGAACATCAGGATTCACGCTGCCATCGTCCATCGCCGCAACACCTCTCGGGCACCCCTCCTGTGGACCAGATGGGTCCTCTTCGGCCTCACCCCTCGAACAAACTTTCACCGTTGACCACTGTGAGAAACTCTGTTCTCGCTCGGCAAGGCCGCATATCCATCACTCACTGGACGCCAAGAATGCTCGTCCCAGCCTCGTTGTCCGGATTTCTCGACTGATGGCCAACTATTCCGCTCTACGGAGTCGAATTGCTCTAGGACCGGCTTGAGAACGGCACGAGACCTGCTCGCTGGCTCCTCCAAACTCCGTGGCTCCGGTGGTATCATCAGTAACCGGCCGTAGGACTCCTGCCCTTATCCACTCGGCCGATCTCGACCTCCGGTTTCGTCGAGAGGGGTGGCCTCGGTTGATCATCCAACGCTGCTGTCTGATCGGGGTTTTCCTGAGCCACTGCGGTATTTCGTGACGCCATTGTGCCTGCCAGCCTCACTGCCGCCCCATCGTCTCCAGGTACAAACGAGAACTGGCGACGGTGACCACGCGCCCGCTGGTCATCGTTCCTGGGCTCACGTACTGCAGCCTTGTCGTTCTGCGACGTCTGCGTTGCGGCCTTGGGCTGGCCGTCAATACCGGTACCATGTGATGCTCTTCTTTCGGCGGAATGCCGCTTCTTCTTGGCTTTGCCTTCCTGTGGCGGTTCATCACCAACACCGGACGAGCTCGTACCCGATGGGGAGCCGGTCTCTCTCCGGAAAGGCTGCTGTTCGGCTCGGCCTTGCTCGTCGTAGGTCTCTCCGTGATTGGCACTCTCTTCGTCTACCCGGCAAGTTCCTTCAGCACGCTTCTTCAGGGCAATCTTATCCAGTCGTCGGAAACGCCTGCTCAGCCTGACCTCGTTGCTGATGTCTATGGTTTGCTTTCGTGTTACTGTTTGTGACACATCAGCATTGACTTGTACAACCGACTGAGTGCCGATAATAGATACTCACGGATCGTGCCAGGCCGGCTTCGTAATTCGCCGTGTGATACTTCGTCTGAACTTTTGTGCTGCAAGCCCCCATGGGCTGATGTTGTAAGTGGTTTGCACATGAAATTTTTAATGAGAATATTTCGTGAACACTCACTGCTGCCTGGAGAATAGTCATCGGCTGCATCTCCTCCTGGCGCTACCCCCTCAGATAGAGCTCTTGACTTATTTCTGATCAGGCTGCCAGCTCTGGCCAGTGCTACAGCCTGCAGGCCTTTGCCTGACACTTCGTGGATGACCAGCTCAAGACGCTTGACTTCAGCCTTGTATCTCGCCTCTTGAACCATCCAGTGCTCCTCAATGGTGTCGTGTCGCTGAGCTTGTTTCTCAAGTACATCCTTCGTATTCTCCAAATCTCTCTCGAGTTTGGCAATCTTGTGGTGGATGTTGCTGTACCCCTCTAGTAGGTACAAGATGTGAGGGCGGTACTCAGCAGAGAGTGGCTGGTTTGAAGGATTCGTCATTAATGCAGCACGTAAAGCCCCTGCTATCTGATCCATCGACGGATTGTGCCAGACCTGCTGACTTGCGTTGATGAACAGCTTGTCCACATCGTCTGGCTCGACGACTGGGGGCTCAGGAACAGAAGCACTCGGCGTTGCCTGCTCGGCGCTGGCCAAACCCTGCCAGCTCGCCATGCGTGTCATGCCTGGCCTCTCGGGAGGGGCTTGCACGTCGGTGTCTCTTTGACTCATATTGGCAAGATCTTTGAGAGCAGGTTCGGACCGAGGTGAGGATAGTCCATGGGCACGAGATTTGTTGGCCCCAAGGAACCGCAGCAAGCCAGAGTCGGCCATGTCGATGGTGTCGTGATGTCGGCATTCACTACTTGCTAGGGTCCGACAGGTGAATGAAGGTTTGTGCGAATCAACGAGAGGGAGGGCGTCATCCCAAGAAGGCACGAAGCAGGAAGGAGGAAGCAGGAGCTGTCAGTTGCTGCCAGCTGCTGGGCTGCCAGTGGCAATCAGCAAATCAGATAAACAACGGGGAAGTGACAACTGCTCTGAAAGCCGGGTAATTTGAATCGTGTCCCTCTATTATCATTGGGGGTGTTTTGATTTGAGCGTTTGCCTGAGATTACAGCACTGCATCTAAACCTCAAGATCATTATACATCCTTTACTCATACAAATGTGCACCGTGGCCGTAACTCTTGCTAAGGAAGCCCATGAAATTTCCGCTGTTCGCCTCCTAAGAGTTCGTTTGGCTCACGGAACGAAGCGCAACACCCCCCTACATAGGTATCTCTGCCATGTCATCAACGACCCCTTTTCATCCATTCGCCTTCACTCAAAGTCCACTGGGTTTTGAAAGATTTCTCTGTCTCTGTGACGATGGACTTGATCTCGGATCCCAGTTCATTTTGAGCTTGACACCCTTGATTGTTTCTGCTGTTCGTGGACTCTCGTGGGGTCTGGCCGTGATCTAGGCCGGGGGTCTTGATTGGAAACCCCAACGACTTGCGAAGGGTTGGCTGCATTCTTTCTTTAGGTAATGACAGCGGCTCTGGACGGCTTCCAAGGCCAGCGAGCTTGAGTGGTCGGGGCTTGTTGCCGCGAAGAGATTCGGATCGAACGGGTATCGACTTTGCTAGGCCAATCTCGACCTCCTCTTCGACCTCGCTGGGCTCTTCCTCAATATATGGTAGAAGAGATGGCGTAATAGAAGGTGTACATGATTCGAAAGATTTCTTCAGTGTTGGCTTTTTGGTCGGGATTTCTGGAAGAGGGCGAGCTGAACCCCCTGGTGGTGCCAGATTGGGAATCTCCTCGCCTGAGAGGGGACGACCTGGTGGTTTGGCTGGTAGCGCTAGCCTTGACAGGACATCGAGAAGATCGCCATCGCTATCAGTGTCCGCATTTTGGTCATAAATATCTTCGGATCTGATCGACTCCTGGCCGTTTGTTTCATGGTCACCGGTCGAAAGACCTGATGTGACTCCGCGAGGGCTCTCCTGGATCAAGAGAGGGAACTCGCCAAGTTCCGTGAAAGCTGGTGCCAGATTCAGCTGGCAAAGATTGGACCAGGAGCGGTAGTGAAAATGGAACGATACAAATGGAAACTCCTTGGGATCGATCAAAATCCAATCATAGTAGCAGGTGGTTTCAGGGGACTCTACAAGCCCCCCTGATGGTGTTCTACATGATGTTAGTCCGCAAACTCGAAGACGGGCCATGTGAAGACAAACGCTATGCCATAGGTATCCTGATTGCGGTGTTTTCCCAGTATAGGCGACCTTCTTTTGCGGCCCTTGGCTCGAAAAACCTGAATTTCGATGAGACCGCCGTCATTTGCTACTGAGGTCCTGCTCAAAGTCGGAAGGAAGTAGAAGCAACGTGCCTCGATACCCTCTCTTTTGTGCAGTACCCCGTTCTCTTTGTAGTGCCATCTGTCGCTAGGCTCACAAAGAGAGCGTGTGATGGAGCCCGAGACCTGGGCAGCAGGATTTACTCCACAGTTGGTGACATTTCGGCCGTTCATGAAAATCTTGAAGTACAGGTAGCATGGTGGTTCGGGGATCTTGCTGAGCGAGTAATGAATTCCGAATTGAGCGCCTGAAACTCGTGTTAGGGGGTCCCTGCAAAGTCAGAGCTCAATGGGCGACCTGCCTGGGACGGATGGGACATAAACAGAGACCCGAGGGCTGGCTTTCTGGATATGTGGCGAGTCTGCGCCAGGGGGGGACGAGCCAGCGCCGGTCGGATCGGAAGAGCGATCGACCGGCGGCAAGATACGAACTGAAGAAGCGTCTGAGTGAGGAAACTCTGGGAGCTTTTTGGAGCCGGGTTGGGCGACGATTGAGATGTCGACACCTCGAAAGCAGGGCATTGCGACAGGCCTGGCTAATCGAACCAACCCGTAAAGGGGAACAAGGGCAAATCGAGGCTATACAAATTGACAAAGGATGACTTGAGGAGCTCGCCAGCATGCGAAGTGGATTGAGAGAAGGAGGATGTGATGGCTAGAAAACGTGGCAGGGCTTGGAGGTAGAAAGTCGTCCAGGTTTGGAGGAGGAACTGACGACCAGCTGCCACCAGCCGTATATACATCACTTCCTGCCCATGCATTGCGCACTCTGCCAACATGACTCGAATAGAATAGGCAAGTTGCACTCTCTCGAGCAAACGCTATGCTTTAATTCCCACATTACTGCGAGCCAGTTAACCATTTATATGGCTTTGTAGACGGCATTTAGCCGCCTACGACGGCTTTCATATATATCAGCATACCACTTCCTGAATCATAGGATAATGACCCAAGAACCTTGGATGGAGCATCTCGAAGTTCCTTGCCGTCCGAGAAAGGTACCCATTGAGGTTTCGACCGGACAATGTTTGGGCTGGGAAGCATCATTAGGCAGGTAGCGAAACAGCGTAACGTCTCATATTCCAGCAAGCATTGCTCTCGGCACTCGTGATGATTTCAAGTCGTCGGTCGTCGTAAGACAAATCGGGCTGGACCAGGTGAATTGAACCAAGATTTATTCCATCATCATATACAGGCGATGCGGGTCACACACTGAAAACTTCAGTGGCTCCCACATGCGTTTATCGAATCTGCCTCATTCCACCTTTAACTCTGCCCCAACACCTTCTTCGTGTCTTCTTCCTTGTCGATGAGTCCCAGGTTCCGTATTTGCTTGACGCTCGGCGCGTCGTCTCGGGCAGTCGAAGACTCGGTTCTGGCGTAGGCGGCCTGGATCGCCAGGGCTCGGGCGTGCTGTACACCATGGTCAATCTCCTCTCCCGCGATGCCGAATACACCGGCTTCTCTCGGCCCCAACTCACCTCCTTCTTGTGGTGAAGGCACTCGTAGTAATCCTCGAGAGCGAAACCGCACTTCTTCTTGCCCGAGTCGTCAGTGGCCGAGGTATTGACGACGTAGCAGCCCATAACCTCCTGCCAGAAGGGAAAGCAGCGGCCGACGCCTAAAGACCGAGGTGCAATTGTCAGCTCGAGCCCGTTCGAAATTGAATACCGGTGTCGCCATGTCGAACTTACCGCCGTTCAGACCATATCCCGACGCCATCTTGAGCCAATTGAGTATGTATCGAGGCTTGTTACGGGTCGGGCGATGCGTTGTCGTTAATTCGCGTCCGTCCGACGTTGAAGTGTCAGTCGTCAAGTGTTCCGGCACATGAGTTCACCCGACGAGTGTAGCAAATCGCTGCGCGGCGATTGGATGAGTGGGTGGGTTGGGGAGATAACTGGAGGTACTTCTTGCTGTGTAATGCATGCCCTAAAACCTCGGTCATACCTGTTAGTACTGCCACCCCGGAAATGCCTCAGCCATCCGTGGCGCATTGAGATACAAAACCAGGGACAGCTTGGAAGTAGCGTGTGGCTGGAGCTACCTGTCCCACCATGTCTCTATCTTATCATTACACCTGCCACTTTGTTAGTTGTCGCCAACCACATGACGACGTCGGATTCAATGCGAAGGAGTGCTTCTTCTTCTGCCAGCACGCCGAAAACCCTTGCGAGTCTAACTAATTCAACACCATTGGGGACTTTTCAGGCTTGACCGGGCGGCACATTTCGATTCTCGCCATGGCTAGTCTCCCTCTCTCTCCTGCAAAGGTGGTCCTTCTGGCGGTGCATTTCGCGACCATCTCCGACCTTGAAAGCCTATCCTCCCTCACCACCCAACATGGCACTATTCTACGCCAGGAACTCATACTTCGAATTCTTCTCACGTACCTTCCCGAAACCGTCAGTCCCTCGATTTATGCGCCTTTTGTGCATGCTATAACCTCGGGCGAGCCTCTGTCGCAAACGACACCCGACAACCAACTTGACACTTCTCCCGTCGATACCTTCTCGGACGAGCAAGCTTCAAGAAAGATCAAGAAACTCCATCTTCTGCCGCTAAAAGGCCCCGATGTACCCCATGATACCGATGTCGACCCCTTGATCTCCTTCCTGTTCTCAAGGGGCTATAGGATGGACGAAGAGGCGGGCATGCTCTCTCTGGTCCCAGATCTACTCGTACCGTTCCTCGACCATGACTCGTTGATACGCACTTGGATGGTATCGACGGTTCTGCCGCTACTGAGGAGAAACCATCTATACTACCCCCAAAAACAAGCAAGATTCTCGCTTCTCGAGTTCGCGAATCTTCCAGATAGGACCGCTGTTGAGTACCTACTTGCTGAGACTGACGCCGCGGATGATGAGTATGGCCTTATTGGTCGCGATTTGAGGGGCTTGATCGGACCATGGCTTTACAACGACACGAGGTGGAAGCGGGATCTCTTCAACGAGGACACATCCAGCGAGTCTGGTGCAGCATTAGAATTGTCCTGCCCTGGCTGGGAGCAAACTCTCGAGTGGCTAATATCGCAGGCTTCAGGCTCGTGGAAGATAGCGCTGAGGGCGATTGAGTCGTGGGATGGCCCATCAGATACCGATCTGGGAGAAGAAACCAGTGCCTGGCTTCAGGAGAATCAGCAGCAGTACCTTGACCGCACATACGCCAAGGCTGTGTTAGCTTCAGCATACCTTGTTCCCGACTCTGAGACTGATGCCCTAGAAGGGGCATACAAAATGTGCAACAAGATCAAAGCGCTACTGGACGAGGAGCCCGAGGGCAACCTCCAGTCGACGGTAGCAGCTCTTGCGCCTGTTCAGCCTTTTGATGCCAGCGACTTCGATGGAGTAAAGGCTTCGGCACACTTGCGGAACGATCTATTGCAGCCTTCAAACCCGTTGACAACACCCAAGGAAGAGTCAATTGACCTCCTTACTGTCCTGATTCAAAGTGCTTTCCTCCTAACACGGTCCGGTGTGCCCTGCACGGTCCGAAAGGCCGGAGATCTCGCATTCATCCAGGACGTTCAGGACCAAAAGTCCGAACTTGGGCGATTGATACGAACACTCTCTGCCCGTGCTCCCAAGAATGACGATGAGTTTTGGATTAGAGCACGACAGGAAGTCCTCTGGCTACACAGTTGGGGAAATAAGCCTGGCCCTGTAGCAAATGGTTCTATACGGGGCATCTTTGGACATGTCCCTGTCGAGTATATCGAGACGGAGCTTCTAAAAGCCTTGCTATCGAGTGGACGTAAGTCGTATAAATACATCTAATTGACAACTTCGCTTTCTAACGCATCCTAGGATACTCCCTTGCAAACTCCCTCTACGAAGCAACGCCAAATCCCCCTCTATCGGCGTCAGTACTACTCAACACCGTGCAGAACTCTGCTCTTGGAGCTTTTGACAATGCGTCCAATCCCAATCGGACGAGAGGGGGGTTAAAAAAGTGCAATGAGATGTAAGTCGTGCAATCCAGTATAGCAGAACGGTGCTAACAGCGTAAACAGTGTCAGCGCATTTCCCAAGACGATAGACAAGACTCATCCAGCGAGACAGCGGATCGAGGCATTGCTTAGGGCTACACATGCCCTTAGTGATTACCGGCTTGTACTCAAACAAGGCGAACCCTTCAGTCCAGTTGTGCTCAGGGTGCACTCTGATCCAGTTTCCATTATTGGAAAGGTTCTGGAGCAGAACCCCAAAGCATATACTAGGCTACAAGAGTTTGTCGAGCTTGGCAGCAACATGGTCAATGCCGGCTTGCCTGCATATATTATTCGGGGGAAGCCGTCACCAACACCTGATGACCAGGATCTCATCCGATCAATGGTCGAAAAACGCATTGTCGCCATGTGTATAGAAGCCGCTCTACATGAGGATGACTTTGAAACGGCATACTCGTATGTGGTCAGTCGTCTTGGAGTCACGCATGGTAGTGAAAGCGAATCCCGGTCTTCCATTTTCAGTGACGAATGGTCATGGAAGGCAGCACTAGACGCTGGGAAATACGTTCGCACCGAAAGGTCACAGAAACCAACCCATCTTGGAACGGCGAGCGGTAACCCTGAGATCCGCCATCTTGAGCAGCGTATTGAATGTCTGGCCACTGCTCTGCGTATTGCGCCTCCCCCTCAGCTTCAAGAAGTACTGAAAACCTTCCGTCGCTGTGAAGAGCAGCTAGACGCGGCCATCAAAGAAGAGGCTGCCAAGGAGGACGCGTGGAATGCTGCCGGTGATCTATCCGGCCTCCCAGGAGCATTTCAAACTCCAGACCCAGACAAGGCATATCCGCCCCGCAACATCACCGCCAGTGCGAGCGCTCGTCAGGCTGAGGAAGCACCAATGTCCCTCTTTGATCTCTCAAGGGCTACAGCTCGAGTTGCGCAGAGAAACTTTACGTCATTGTCCAGCTTGCAGGGTTCACTACAGAGTTCCTTCACTTCAGACAAGACAGCACCGGAACATGAGACATCGGATACGGAGAGCCACGATCATAACCGTGTGAGAAAGCGGGACCAGTTGAGGGAAGCCGCGACAGGTACCCTTGTTTCTGGTGTTGGATGGCTTCTTGGAGCCAATCCAACTCGATCCGGAAGTAGCCAGCAATAACCAGATAGAGCGCCACAGATGCTCTTCTAGCGATGATCACGATACGGGGCGATTCGAGTGCGCGTGGCTTGAAGACGGTAGAAGCTGATGGTAGACCCAGCTCTCGAAGGTTCAAGGGGCGCTACCTATGAAAGAAAAGGATTTGTCTTCATGGCAAATGTAATGATCTATGAGTACCAACGTAATTAAATGTACTAAACGGTGGTTTTACGCCGAGGGCATTTTTCGCTGCATGCTTGACCTGCGTTTGGCATCAATGTACAGTGCAGTTCTCCCAAGGTGAAGCCTTGTGTTGCAGTCAGTTCTTCTTACCACGGTGGCAGTTAGGCAAGTCGATTAAATCTAAGCATACATGAAGACAGGCAAGCACACAAAGCATTTTTCCTTGGTAGTAGCTCGGATCAACAATATATCGACGTTATGAGCGAGTCCAAAGCACTTCGAGGTTGCCTCGTGCTCCGATCAACAAGAGGAACCAAGGATCAAAAGTCAAGTCTGACTTCCCACGAGACTCACGCGGTTCAATCGCATTTCATTAAGATTATCTTGATTTGGAACTACTATTAGGCAAAGGATCTCAGCGTCTGATTGCATCACTTGATGCAGCAATTCACCCTGCAGATATACAGCTACTGCAACCAAACACTCGAGACAACAGGCAGGTGGAAGTACATGACGCCGCCTAATTCAGGAAGCAAAGCCTACCACGTCTTCCTCTGAGCGATGGGGGGGTGAAGAAATGCTCAACAAACCAGCCAAGTAATCGCCATGTCCAAGTCCACCATGTGCGGTGAATCGTAGAAGGGTCGCACTGTTTCGGCATTGCTGTCAAGGGATTCTCCCTGCCACTAAAGTCAGTCAAGTCCCCGGCCTGCAGACCTTACCAATTGACATATTTCCAGCTACATCTCGATGGGATGCTTCAAGGGAGGTCCGGTGTTTATCAAGATCCAGCGCAGGAATGCTTCAGCGGGCCTCGGTGACGCAGAGTTGCTGAGAAGCCCACGAGCATAACAATAACACACTCGCCCCTTTCGCATTTTACCCTCACCGACAAATGACTCCAGCTATGGCGTTGTTCAAAAATATTTTTAAGGTTGCATGGCGTCAAGTTGATTACAGCGATAGGTGATTGATTGGCGATGGGCGACATATTTACGGGTATGTCTGAGACAAAAAGAGGATGTCAGTCAAGGCGAGCAGGGCAGCATCCAGAGCCAGAACCCGCTCAGAGTTGCGCCGCTGCGACGACTCGCATAGCCCATTTTTGTGTGTTTTGAAGACGGCACGGGGGGCTGCGAGTAACGATAACCGCATTCGATGTATGTTGTGTTTATAGATCCACGGGATTCACCGATGAGGCCGACGTCGACATCTGGTTGATGCTGTGCTGCCAATGCTATCAAGTAGTCGTCGATAGACGCGATGGATGACTGATGAAGTGTTTGATTTTGCAATGATCCGGAAGCTGCCAAATGTGGTCCTTCTGTGACCTCGTCGCCGCAAGACTGACCAGCAACAAAGAAACTCAAGTGACGCAGGCCGAGTACCCATTTTTGATTCCAATCCCTTAACTGTCGCAATCACACGAAACTCCTGTGTAAGCAGAGCTTGATTTTAGATCTGCTGTCGTCCATGGAAGGAAAAGAAAAACGAAAAACAGTGAAACAGAAGAAAGCGCACGAGCAAAACAGTGAGGTTAGGAGAGGTAAGAAGAGGAGTCGTGACTCCGACGACTGATCGATCAGTCAGGCAATAGTAAAGGCCGGTGATGCGATCACTGGATGTTGCGGTCGGGGGCGCCTGGCAGGATTAGCGGAGACATACAAGGCAGCACTCAGTAGTAGCCCGAACCTCCATAGGCGTCGCGCGTCTCGGAACGAGAAGCAGACTCGCTGTAGCCGGCAGCTCCAGCGCCGGCAGCTGGCTCTCGAGTTCGGGGGGCGTCGCGGTCGCCTTGGCGGTCGTATCGCTCCCGTTCGTAGCCACCTGAGGAGCCGCCGCCAGGAGCACCACCACGGGGGCCGTAGCGGTCTCGATCCTCGCGGCCGGCATAGCGGTCCCGGCCATAGCCCTCATCGCGGTCGCGGCGCTCATAGCCGCGCTCGTAGTCACGGCCGCCGCCATAACCACCGGCACGGTCTTCGTAGCGTCGCTCTTCACGGTAACCACGGTCGTAATCGCGACCGCCGTAGTTGCCGCCGCCACGCTCTTCATATCGTCGCTCGTAGTTGCGCTCGTACCCACGGTAGCGGTACTGGTCGTCACGGCCGTAGCCGCCGCCGCCACCGTAGCCACCACGTCGGCGGTCGTCGTATCGGGGACGAGGCTCTGATGTCAAGTCAACAGAATGCAACGAAAGGTAGATAGGGAATGTTACGAACCTCGCTTAGGGGGGCCAAAGTACTTGCCGGGAGTCGGGGTGCGAGGACGAGCTCGACGGGCCTTCTCAATGCTCAGTGTTCGGCCCTCGATCTGCTCGCCCTGGAGGCCTTCCTTGGCAGCCTCGGCCTGCTCGGAGGTGACCATCTTGACAAATCCGAAGCCACGGGATTCCTTGGTGTGAGGGTCGCGCATGATCTGGCACTTCTCGACATCGCCGTACTTCTCAAACATCTTGGAGACCTCGGCCTCGGTGAGCTTGGGGTGGATGCCAGTAACGAAGAGGTTAGAGCCAGGGTTCACAGCACCATCATCATCGTCTCGAGGAGCGGAAACATCCTTCATGTTGCTGCGAGAAAAATTACTGTCAGCAGGCGTCGTTATATTGGTCGAGAGGAGCGAGGGAACTAACCTGTCGCCATGGCCGCCGGGCGATGCAGAGCGACGGCGGCTTCCCTCATTGTCGTCACGGGGACGGGGCGAAGCGCTTCTGTTGTCGCGCTCGTAGCGAGGTGCCTCATCTGAATTTTGGGTCAGCTATTTGTGAGTCATAGCGAAGCTGGTTGATCGATGAGATGTGAGGAAGGATCGCAATGATGGGCGATGGGTGGCGGTGATGCAAGATGGGCAAGCGACGGCTGTGTGGTGCGGACGCGTCGCCGCAACGCGCCGCAGGGACGGCAACGAACCTTCGTATCGATCGCCATTAGCAGCCTCGTAGTCCATAGCGGTGGTAGCCATCTCGACAGATGTTCTTGAAGATGAACCAGGTAGAAGATCGAGCCGAATATGGGTTAGGTGCGGTGGCTGACGATAGCTCGATCGCAAGCCGTGTGGTGGGAGTGAGGTTGAAAGAAGAAGGGAGAAAAAAAAAGTCGGCGCTGGGGAGAAGGGGAAAAGGAACGGCTCGGGAAGGTGCAGCAAGCCTAATATTAAAGTGCGTGAGCGCGCGGTAACAAAGAAGCTCGCCGGTTGTTTTCTAAATGAGCGGGCGCGTTGTGAGAACAAAGAAAACCTGAAAGGCACACAGTTAAGGGCCAGGTGATGACGGATGGCGAAGAGAAAGCTCGAAATGGGGCATGGGGGAGGAGGATGAAGGGTTGGATGATGACGGCCGCCTGGGGAAACAGGCAGACAACTGGCGAATTATTTCGTTGGTGCCGTCAGCGAGGCGACTCTGTAATGGTACCTGAGGATGGGTGGGGGCTGCACTGCACTGTAGGTACCGGCTACGCAGGAGATGCTCAGGCCTGACCCGCATGGTGTCTCCGGGCAGTCAACACAGGTGCTAGGGCCAGCCAACCGTCAGTGCTGTGGCTAGTGCCAAGGTGGCTGTGCCACTCTGTAACCTGGTTACGAGCTTCCATGCGACGGATTGACTGGTAGACTGGTTGATGATGCCTCCCGTCGAATTCCACATCACTAAACTTTGGTCCAAAACCTATCCTTGGTCCATTTCTGGTGAATGCCCTTTTTGTTCCGGATACTAATCTGCGTATGGGTGGGATTGCCTCCGGCTCCTTCACACGATTGTTGGCTCGTGAACTTACGTATCGCTCATAATGTTGGACGTTTTGAACCAACACATGATGTCCTATTCACACTCGCGTTCACCTTCGAATCCGCAATATTGATAAAGTGAAAGAACCCCTCGCACTAAAGTCACAATATGCACACCAGGAGAGAGGACGACATGAATTTAACCAGGTCGTGCTTGTGTCAGCTTCCATAGAACTCGTCATGCCTACCCTAGAGAGACAGTGATTAGCCTAATGTCAACTACCGGGACCATAAGGGAAACGGGACAGTGATAACAAGTTGCGAATCACCTCACAGATATATATGATCTACCTACCAAATAGCCAAGATTGTCGCCAAGTACTGCAGCATATGGATCTAGGTACCTCTTGCCTAGACCAGGAACCGTCATCCAGCTAGCCACGAGCTAGGGGCAGACCAACCGTTTCCTTCAATATCGCCGATTCGAACAACCATGTGGCATATGCGACGGAGACCGGTAATGCGTCCATATTATCCATCGTCTATCCCCCAATCAACCTTCATTTATTCCTGCGGGGGTGGCAGCTCGGGTACCAAGGGCCCGACCCACGAATCCCCGGCCGCATATAAGACCGAATAGAGCGAAGCCATCCCGCACATCTCGCCTCCTAGTTTGACTATCAACGAGCGTATTTTACAAGCACACCACAACTCTCAACGGTACCGTACTTCATGTCACTTTTAGGGAAGGTCTATGCAATCACTGGCGGAGCCAGTGGAATTGGCCTCGCAACGGCCAAGATCCTTGCACAACGAGGTGCTACTGTGAGCATCGCTGACATCGACCCCGATGCCCGAGAGAGCGCAGCTTCGTACTTTAAAAAGCAAGGGACCCCTTTCTCAACCACTCGGGTTGATATATCTCAGCGAGCCGAAGTCGAAGACTGGCTAGATGACACTATCAAAAAATACGGAAGACTTGACGGTGCAGCCAACGTGGCTGGTGTCATTGGCAAGCATCACGGCGTTCGACCTGTATCCGACCTTGAGGACGACGAGTGGCACAAGATCATCAACATAAACCTGACTGGGACAATGTATTGCCTGCGAGCACAGCTGCGCAGGATAGTGGATGGAGGATCCATTGTTAATGTCTCATCTATCCACGGTACCAAGGGTATGCCATACCAGTTGCTACACAACACCTGTCCCCTCCTGACGTAGAGTGAACAGGATTCGCCAAGCATGGCGCCTACGATGCCAGCAAGCACGGCGTAATTGGGCTGACAAGAGCCGCTGCAAAGGAGAATGGCCACAGGGAAGTGCGCGTCAACGCTGTCGCCCCAGGTGCTATCTATACACCATTGATGAAGAAGGCCTGGGTCATCCACAGTCGACCAGATGACGCTGCGTTCGACGAGCCGAGCGCTTTTCAGCGCCAAGGAACATCGGAGGAATGTGCCAATGTCATAGCCTTCCTCCTTGGCCCGGAGAGCACATTTGTGAGCGGGAGTGTGTATGAGGTGGACGGAGCCTGGCTCTGAAAGGCCTTGATGAAAGCTACGTCCCGACACCTTCACGATAGTCCTGGGAAAAGCTGGCATCGTGGGCAGGAGAATGACGTATCGAGCCTGATTGGAATATCGGGAACGGAATATCGAGTATCGGGTTGCGCTTACCACACATCCTCAGGATCAACCACATGGTTCTCTCCGTCATCCCGAATGTGTTGATGGTCCTTGTCTCGCTTCATCGGCTTGCGCATGTCGAAGGCATCCTCGCTCGACTGGGTAGGGTCAGTCGCATGGTCACCATAATAATCCCTGACCACGCGGAAAACACTATAGCCCAGACTTTTGTAAAGCTTGATGGCGCGCTCATTGCTTCTCCGGACGAATAGATCCACGAACCAGGCGTTTTCTGCATCAGCCGCAACTTCCAACTGGTCGGTCAAAATCTTGGCAATGCCAGATCTTCG
This sequence comes from Fusarium sp. MBC 438, assembly GCA_030779245.1. Taxonomy (NCBI): domain Eukaryota; kingdom Fungi; phylum Ascomycota; class Sordariomycetes; order Hypocreales; family Nectriaceae; genus Fusarium; species Fusarium sp. MBC 438. The sequence continues at coordinate 36,383 of JAPFTB010000167.1, read as the reverse complement.
CGCCTCTGGGGCAACAGTGAGGGCCGTTATGTGGGCGTGCCACGGTAGGTAATGCTCGGAGAATTTGTAGGCATCTGGCGAGGATTCAACCTTTCCCATGACTGGAAATCAATATTAGCATCAAGCTAGCGATCTAAGACGCCCAAGAGCAGTCCCACTGTATCCGACGATATTCCCATCAATGTCCTCGCAAACCTGGAAGAGAGACGGCCATTTTGCATGATATTGAAGATAGAAGTTGAGCTCGTATGTTTCGGTGAGCGGGTCGAGGTTGCACTTTGAGAACTTGTTCACGTCGTCGGGTCGAAATCGGCGAAATGTAGCCATGTTGACAGGGGAGGAGTTGCCTGTTGGGACCAACCCTGCGTGCTCCCAAGCAACTGAGCGTGATATTGGTATGAGAACAGTCCGTACTTCGGGAATGTATAGGTTGTTGGAAAACTGAACCTCGTGCCTTCGTGTTTCTGTAATATGGTAGTGGAAAGAAAAGCTGCCCCGCGAAAGTGCTAGGGAGCTATTTTGTGCCATGTGGCGGTGCGACCAGAGTTCGCATTAAAGCCACAATGAACAGGGGCATTCAGGGAACAGGCTCATGGCAACCTAGCCAAAGCCGATACCTGAGTTTCAAGTCCCTGCACTTCTAGTTCACACAGCTAATGTACTTTTTCGGCATGTATGTTGACGCTAAAAGGGGCCCACCACCCGTTTTCGCTTGCCAGCATCACGCCGCCACGACAACGTTGAGCGCCTCAGTCATTGTGTCAATGGCATGAAGGGGCATATCATATCACCCTTCTTATGATCTTTCCACGTGTCGACATATACAAGTTATCCTGACTTGACTCCTAGGCTGGGGAGATTGTGTACTTTTAATCTCCCGGAAGCCCGGTCTTTTCGCTCCCCGTCCTTTGTGTACTGTTGGCCGCCATTTTGGTGCCATCAATAGTTAGTACCTAATAAAGGGTCCCTGGTCGCCCAAGCCAATATCATTTCGAGCAACGCCGACTCTCCCTCCCTCGACACCCCCATTTCGAAAGGAGACCATCCACCCCGCGGCACAGATACACGAACGAACGCTGCGAACGAACTTTATCGAGTCGACCCCGAACAGCCATTGCAGCAATACCATCCGCCTCTATCCGACTTCCAGACCGCATCTATCGTATCCAGCAGGGCAGTCACAAGCTTGCGAGGTTAGACCATCTAGGTCCAGGGAAGCAACATCCGCATTTCCCGGCTCCGACATACGAAAATGCCATCCTCACCGCATACGCCGAGGCACTCTCGGAATTCGTCCGCTTTCGATAGCTTCTCGGGCTCCCCACAAGCTCGGCGGCTCTCCAGATCGTCAGCACAGGACCCCTCAACTTCATTCCGTAACAGCTTTAATCAACAGGATGCTCTGGAGCTGAACGGGAATGGCATGGGCAACCTGGCGGACGAACTGGCTGACGCCTTTTCGGACTCGGGAGACGAAGGTGACTACATCGATGGAGATGGCGATAGCGAGATGCTTGGCCTGGAGAGAGATGAGGCCCAGCATGGGCATTCGACTGAGGAGGAAGAGGAGAAGGTGGGCGCTAGTAGCCCAACAAAGCAGAACGGCGACAGATTAAAAGCTACGAACCTGACGATTCTCTCTCCACGCCGGAAACACCAACGACAACCGAGCAATTACGATGGTAGTGAGTACGGATCCGAGTCTGATTTGGACTCTCCTGGCATGCCGCCAGGCCTGGTTGCCAAGATGGACGCTGTAGAGTCGCTGGCCCGGCGGGGGACAGAGAATTATGGTGGCCCAACAGACGACGTATTCAAGCGAGTCACAAATGCGTTACGGGATCTCGGGTCCCAGTCCAGTGTGGAGGCCAGCGCTTCAAGGTTTGAAGCGCCATCTGATTGATCATGAGGAATCTGGCCAAGCTAACAGAGACGGCAGATTGATAACGGCTCATTCTGCGCTGACCACTCACCTGAACCATCAAACCCGTCAAATCCACAACCTCACATTTCCTCTATTATCGCCTCTTGTCGCACCCCCGGATCCCGAGACCATCGACGACTTGATCCCGCTGCTCTTATCGCTCTCCGACATGATGCCACGACCTTCGACATCGGCATTCAACTCGTTGACAGGCCTCCATTCAATCACCTCTGACTTGGTACAAACCCTGAACTATCTTTCCGACACACTGCACATGTCCCGGCAGACAACAACAACAGCGACAAGAAGGTTAAGGAGTGCAAAGGAGATCGTTGCTGAGATGAGGAGAGAAGAAGAGCTTAGGGAGGAAGGCGAGCGCTGGCTTACGAGGGGTAACTGGGGGGAGCGACTGGAGAAGAGAGAGTGCGCAGGCGTATGCGGAGAAGTGATCGGCGGATTCGAAGAGGTCTGCAACGGATGGCGGGAGAGATTGCTGGCGCAAGCAGAAGCACAGGCCTAGGTGACGGAATGAGTTGAGGGACTCGTATTAGGCGGTGCAGGACATCACCCGTGGCCAATAGTGCCCTATCATTATCTGGTTTTCTTTGTCTATGGGGAGATACCTGATATTATCCTTTTCGTTTCTTTTTGCTTTTCTTGCACACAACCCCTTGCGATTTCTTTTGTCTATTTCTGGGGCGGCTTGATCACATGCTGGAGAGAACAAAGCCACAGCGAGGCATGGATGTATGTTGGGAGGATGACCCTACAGCTATAGATAGATAGAAGTAGCTCTTGTTTAGAGACATCGTCAAAGAACGAGCACAGGAACGAATTATGACTGGATAATCCTGAGTGTCTGATACGCATAAGTGAGCGAGCGAACGAGCCGAAAGGCAGACTCATGTCCGGACTCGACAATGCAGAGCAACCCGGCCTGCAGGTGGTCGAGTTCATTGGACACGTGTGTGAGGCCATCGTATCGCGACCTGCTGCTCCTCTGTTATTGCAGCCGTGTTCTCCCCGGGCCACCGTCTGGTAGGTAGATTGGAGGCCACTTGTAAGCGGCCGCAGGCCAGGCTTCTTGTCCTGCGGCCCAAGACCCGGCCAAAACATGCACTGGAATTCAGGTGGGGGAGACAAAAAGGGGGCAGTGAGGGGGAAGACGCGCGCGACTGAGACGCGTTGAGTGGCGTTTCGTCGCCCGTTACGCGACCCTCACAATTCCCGTCTCCAGGACCTCGTGTTTGGGACAGTGCCATTTCTAGTGTCACTGTGCAGGCTGAGCACGGCGCTATCGGGAGCCGGTGTGGCTGGGGAGGCAGACAACAGACACTGTGCGCGATGGCCGGCTCGTCCCGATTGGATACTGACACGCTGGCTAGAGTCTCCACGCCAGGGAGTTTGAGTTGACAGGCCAGCGAGAAGGGACACCAAAACAAGCGACTGGATGACTGGCAGCTGGATAACCAATCGAGTCTGACGGCCTGGCTTGGGTGGGAGGGGTGAGGCTTTGTTTCTGCCGCACCACGTACCGCGCATCACGTTTACCCTTACGCGCGTGTCCTTGCCCGCAGCGCAGACCAACATCTTATCAACTGGCGAATGCATCATCACACCAGACTCGCAGCAGTCCAAATACACAGGACGGCTGCCCTTGGGCACGCTCAGGCACGCACCGACGTCCGCACATTGGCGCTCACACACTGACAATTTCACATCGCGTTGACGACAGGGCAGGGCTGCGGCTGCGGGTTGAGAATCTGAGCTAGCTGCGGAACGTCCCGCTACTGTTTGATAAGGCGTTGCTGGCAGTCTTGTCAGGAAAGGGATTGGAGGCATCCTTAGCCCGAGACTGGTTTTCACGCTGGGACAGAGGTAGGAGATGAGAAGCAAGAATAGCAACGAGACGAAAGTCTTGGGGAAAGTAGATGACGCTGGCCATGTCTGGACTGAATCACTTCAGATAAATAGGATTGAAAGGGCGAATCGCTGATTTGTTAGGGCCATGTACGTCGGACTGCCAAAAAAACACCAACAAACGCGCACTTACACGACCACATACCAGGTTTGCATGGATAGATGCACAACTCACATCAAAAACAACAAATATGCACGCGGGCAATGCCACAAAATGGCGCGCAAGACACAACAAGCGGTGGACGGGACACTTGGCAGAACACTAAACCAACTGAGACTTGCTAACATGCTATGGCCGGTGCCCGTATTTATTTGTTATGGGAATAATAAATAGACGTCCACACCATCTATCTATCCAAAGCCATGCTTTCTTGGGGGCCGTCATTGACTATGACGCCGCTCCAGTAAGCAGACAGTGTGCCCTGTTCCATGTGCGTGCTCACGTCGGCAGCTACCGAGCTCTTGGACGCGGGAACTACCTCCAAATGGAAGTCGGCAGTAGAAAGGTAGAGACCGTGACCAAGCAGGTAGGGGTCTGAAGGGAGCTGAAGTGCGGGAAAAACCGAGAACCCGTCAATCGGTCCATGTTTGCAACGGGTTTGGGAGAAGCATTGGAGGGGAAACAGAGAGAGAGAGAGAGAGAGAGAGAGGGGATAGGATAGGTGCATGCATCAGGTACAACCAAAATGAGCAAAACAATGAAAGGGTTGACACACAATGCTGGATGCAAACCAAATTATCCAGCCCCTCGACTCCCCTTCAATGCCATTCTCAGGCTCGATTCATGGAACAACAGGGGATCACGGTCCTCTATTATTGTGGTGGTTGTTGTTATTGACCCGCGCGTTTCCTGGCCGTCCGCGGTCTTCCTTGTCAGAGCCCGCCCGGGCGCAGGGGGGGTCCCATCCTGGCGTTTTGGACCGTTGATTGGCCACGCGCCTGTTAGCGCGCCCTTCTGAGTCCTAGGTCAACCTCCCTCCAGCAGCAACATCCCTCACGAACCTGAGCCCGCGACCCTCTTTCCCGCCACCCCCAGCGCTCCTCTCAGCGTAAACCCGGCAAAGCCCAGTACCGCACCCGCCCACCTCGACCTCTATCCTGCTACTTGGATCTCGCACATCACGTCTCGCATCACCAGCTGCCGCGTCTTGCATCGCCACGAGCTTCCCCTCTCTAGGTTATTCTTCTTCTCATCGCGGCTTCGGATTATCTGCTTCGTATTTCATCTCTTGTCGACTATAACCACTTGGCCAAACGAGCGCCCTCAGCCGAGCACCGTGCCCGACAACCCCCCCAGTTGCTGGGTCCTTGCGAGATCGAGACGATGCGATAGACGCCTTCCGAAAAACAAAGCCGAGATCTGCTGGACGGTGCTTGGGATTGCGCCCTCACCGTCTCGCCTGGACTCTCCCTCCGCCCCTGCCGCCTGTTGACCTCATCAATAAAGCGTCGCTTCGCTTGCCTGGCAATCCTCCGCTATCCTCTCGCGCCGTCACGACCCGTTCTCCCCACCGCTTCCCCCACGATCTCTTTAATCACCTACTAGGAGTCGCAACCCGACCGCGTCTCAACCATGGCGGCACTTCCTGGAGCTGCCGGCATCACTGCCTCGAGTCATCATCGCTCTAAGCGAGCCATGGACGAATCCAAAAGCCATGCCGCCGCTCCTCGCGCATCTACTCCTCCTCCCCGCTCAGATTGCGTCCGCTTGGAGCCCAGACAGACCATCGACAATGGATCCAATCGTTCTCTTCGCAGCAACGCAAGGAAAAGCGACGCTACCCGTGCGAGCCCGTTTGATGTCGACGCCGTCGACAACGCTTTGTTACGCGAGTTCCAACGACCACAGCGAGAGAGCACACCGGGTGCTAGTCCTCATCGTAAGCGGCAGCGGATAAACGGTGATCGGTTGGTCAACCATTCAATGCATCAACGTCGTCCCTTGCTTACCCTTCCATAGATTCATCCCGACTCGTTCTGGCCAAGACCTGCAAGCTAGCTTCAGTCTACTTCATGAGGATGGATCACCTGCTACCCCTTCGAAACAAAAGAAGCGTACTCCTCACGGTGAACTTCACTTCCAAAAGAGTATGAACCCCTCCGATAGCTCCGTAAGTGCTTGATATACTGACAAATACCGTAGCGGAGGAGGCAAACCGCACTTTCTCACACCTGCTTCGTGCTGAGCTCTTTGAGAACTCAGTACCCCAAGCAGCAACCCCAACTCTCTCCCCGAATCAAGCTCTCCCCACAACCTCTCACATCCCCGCCAACGATGGCACTCGGGCTCACACACCTCCCACTAATGCCACCGCGCCTTCATTGCCATCTTCATTAACGCCCTCAACACCTCATAAGAATCTCTTCTCATATATGTCACCACGCCAGCACAGCAACGTCGCTGGACATCCGACTCCCTCGAAGACACCACAAAGCCGCCACGGCCCCAATTTGGATACTCGAGCTGAGATATACAGCCTATCGCCAGTACGATTTGGCAGCCAACAGATGCTGCTCAGCCCTAGGCGCCAGCCAAGGGCGGTTAGCAAAGTGCCCTATAAGGTCCTTGACGCCCCCGAACTGGCCGATGATTTCTATTTGAACTTGGTGGATTGGGGGAGTGCAAACATTCTTGGTGTCGGCCTGGGTTCTAGTGTTTACATGTGGAACGCGCAAACCAGCAAGGTAAATAAGCTTTGCACGCTGGAGGACGATACCGTGACAAGCGTGTCATGGATACAAAAGGGCACACACCTTGCTATAGGGACTGGCAAGGGTCTAGTGCAGATCTGGGATGCGGAAAAGGCACGAAGACTACGAACAATGACTGGTCACACAGCGCGTGTGGGATCCTTGGCGTGGAACACCCACATTCTTACCTCTGGATCGCGCGATCGACTTATCTATCATCGCGACGTGCGAGCTCCTGATCAGTGGCTGAGGAAACTTGTTGGCCATAAGCAAGAAGTTTGTGGCCTCAAGTGGAACTGTGAGGATGGGCAGCTGGCGAGTGGCGGTAACGACAACAAGCTCATGGTCTGGGATAAGCTCTCAGAAACACCACTTTGGAAGTTTTCGGACCACACCGCAGCTGTCAAGGCTATTTCATGGTCTCCTCACCAGCGCGGCTTGCTCGCGTCTGGAGGTGGTACTGCTGATCGCCGCATCATCTTTCACGACACCGTCAAGGGATCTGTCATCAACGAGATTGACACGGGCAGCCAAGTCTGCAATCTTGCTTGGTCAAAGAACTCCAACGAAATTGTTTCGACTCACGGCTACAGCCAGAACCAAATCGTTGTCTGGAAGTATCCTTCCATGACCCAGGTGGCCAGTCTGACAGGACACACCTATCGAGTGCTGTACCTGGCTATGAGCCCGGATGGCCGAACGATTGTGACTGGAGCTGGAGACGAGACTTTGAGATTCTGGTCGACATTTGGTCGGCGGCCAGGAACTAGAGAGGATGGTGACAACGGAGGTCGACTTGCTGACTGGGCTGTTATTCGATGAGCTTCTGTATTTGGAGGCAGTACATGTTTTCATTTGGTTGCCACACCATCGGATTTTCTGGGCAGCTTGGATTCTTCATGTTGACGACGTGTCATCTGTACACTTGAACGGCTGATTTATTACATGCCGTCCATCTACAAAAAGTTTGGGCGTGGAGAGCAAGTGGTTCTCAAAAGTCGCATCTCACGCATTATGGAAGAATACCCTGAGGGATATCGCATCATCTGCATTAAACGGCGTCGCATCTGGACTTTGGCTCTCCTCTGGCTTAACGGAGGGCTTAACGGTGGTGGTGTTGGTCGGGTTGCTTTGCTTGGGAACATTTTGGGACATTGGACGGGGCAGGCAGGCGGATATGCCCCCTTGAATGAATGGACGGGTTTGATGAGGGATGATGATCTTGGGCGCATTGCTGGTCTGGCTGGCAAAGGCAGAGCAAAGCAAGCAAGCGAAACAAGCTCTGAAGTTACAGCAATTGCCTTTTCTGCACTTTGGTTGTTTGTCATTTGGCCTGCATAGCGCAATGGTGCTGTTTAGCTAGGGCACGAAGATGCCACATGAATATAATGGACGGGTAGATACCCTTCCTTGAAGTTAAAGCGACATCTTTGTCCATACATGCCGTGGTGTACAAACATATTCGACGTATGAGTCTTGAAAAGGAGTTAGCTAATCAAAGGTCTCGGGGCAGAGCGTGATGGTCATAACACGACGTAGTTCTGGATCACATCACAACTTGTAAACTACCCATGTATAATCTCTGAGGTGTCTGCAAAACAAGGGGTATTCTCCGTGCATATTGGTTGTAATGAACGGTAGGTTCTCATCAACTAAAGAACCAGTAAGACTTGAAACGCTCCATACACCTCCAGCCAAATGAAGTAGCAAACAGCCAATCAATCATAATAAGCGCCCAAACATCATGCCAAGGGTGAGGTTGCAGGAATCATCAGAATAACAAGAACGCAACAAAGCCCAGAATATCGACCGCGTAGCCGTCTATCAAAAGTTCAACATCAAGCACCGGGCGTCTCACCCGACTTCCTTTCCCGAGTGGTGTCGTTGCGCTCCCCGTCAACTCCAGTACTGGTAGAGCCCCTTGTCTCATCGAGAAGAGGGATTTTATCCACGCTCACTGGCCGAGCGGATTCATTTGTGGGTAGGGAGGTGTCGCCCAACATGTCCTTCTCGCGGGCTACTTCGTTCGTCGATGGGATCTGGCTGGTAGACGCGGAGCCAGTCGCTCCTTTGTGAATCTGGTCAGGGGCGGAGGATCCTTCCGGCCGAGGCCCCAAAGGAGGTGACTGCGGCATGTGTTCTGGCGAGTTCTGCCATTGAATCACCTCCGCCTTCATAGCCTCCAATTCCTTCTGGAAACGAACACCAAATACGTCAATGTAGTATGTGGCACCGTTGTAGATACTCCACGTAAAGACAGCGAGGAGGAAGGCGGTGGAGGCCCAACGGCTCAAGAACCAAAGAGGACAGGGAAGCATGGTGAGAACGGCGTAAGAGTACTGAATCAGCATGAAACATGCTTCCTGCATGCGCTCAGGCCGTCCCAACACCAACTTCCCGATCCATGTCTTGGAGTACGACTTTCGCAACCAAGTGAACGAAGTAGGTCGGCCGGCAGCAATCTTTTCCTTCCGACGGACCGTAATGAAGAAGTAGTAGGTAAGCTGCCAGATGGTATACGGGATCGTGCTCCAAGCCAGCATGGAGATAACATTGGCATATGCCGTGGGTGATCCTGGAGGTGAGGTCTTGACGGTCCAGATCGCGGGAAATCGTTCCTTCTGCATTTCCGGAGACAGCAGGTGGACAATGCAATGTAAAGTTGCACAAGGCATGATATGGATGAAGAGCGAGGTGACCTTATCGAAGCTGTGAAAGACGAGTGAGTTGCGCCACATGATGATAGCAACTGCATTGTTTCCGAACGCGAGGCAGTAAGAGGCAAGGAAAAGCCGCTTCGAACCAGGGAAGACCCAAATGGAGAGGAAGAGCAGAAAGTTGACGAAGTAGCATAGATCGGCCAGGAAGTAGTGGTAGCCGCGGCGATGATAGGTGAAGTAGCGGATAGGCATAAAGTACAATAGTTGCACCGTGTACCACAGGTGGAAGTACTCTGGGAATCCGCCGATGAGGTATCCGCTGACGAATATGTTCATGACGCCGAAGATGAAGGACACCTTTTCCCGAGCGCTGATAACCTTTGTGTCGTTCCAACGCTTTCCTAGTTTGTCGACACGGCGTTGCATCTGCTTGCGGTATCGATCGAGCTGTTCATCAGCCGAAGGAACGCGGCGCCGCCATTCCTCAACCATGCGATCACGAGCGAGCGCTGTCTTGGACTTGATGGCCTCTCTCGATCGTCTAACTTTGTCCGTCTGAGCCGAGATGCCCTTTTGCAGCTTCTCAAGCTGCTGGGGCAGCGCGAAGTTGTCGAGTAGATCGAGGACTGTCAATCGATCGAGAGGTGGCAGAGCGTCCCAGTCTTCATGGTTAGAGCTGCTGCCAGAGAAGGATGGATTTCTCGAGTGAAGCGAGCTTCTGGGTGTCGTGGCACCTAGCATTGGTGTATCAAGTAGGGAAGAGTCGGCGGGTAAGGAGTTGGGAGAGGCAGGAGCTTCGGGCCCGGGGGTAAGGACGGGATCGCTATCAGTAGAGATGTTGTCGGATTTGAGGCCTTGGGAGGCACCCGAAGGTGCCTTGGTATCGTCCTCCATGATGGCGTTCTTGGTTGACGTCGTGCTTAATCCGCGCGTCGAGGGTTGCCGTGTAGGTGGTAGCTGAGGTCCTAGCTATCGGAACGAACATTAGCAATCATAAATAACCAGCAGAAAGGCAGAATCAACGTTGCCAGGAATGAGAAGAAATACTCAAAAGGCGAGGGATGCAGGAGCTGCTCTAGCACGGACGGGGAAGGACGGTGTAAGGGAGCGCAGCGCGAGTCCAAGTACTTATACAAGGCCAGCTGCACGAGCTCCAAAGACAAGGGAGGGATGGACCTGGTTAGAAAGTCATTTGTGCTCTGCGAGACCCTGAAGAAGCGGTGTTTAGGAATGGAGAGGACAAATAAGACAGACGAAGATAAATGTGAGAAAAAAGAAAGAAAAGAACAAAGGGGACAGAAAGTGAAGGGGAGCACCAGCGGTGACGGAACATCCACGTGGGATTGCTTGGATGTTCAAGTCCCCAACACCTCTCACATCGAAGCTGGACCCCAGACCTGCGCTGCCTATGATGAAAGCGACGGGCTAAAAGCTTGCTGGGGTTAGTGTGGCACACACTGCCGGAAGGGCTGGGTAGGTATGGAGTACTTGGTTGATCCGAAGCTCATTCTCGTCTAGATTTCGCATGAAACACTTGTCTGGTATTAATATTTGTAGAACAATATCTCTCATATTAACTAGTATCCTTCTTGACGAATATTTCTTCATACTGAAACTACGGATTAAAGTCACTTCATGGCTTCAGCTCCAGCTTCATCGACTCCGTTAGTGGGGTCAGGTAGATAGCCACTGGCACACGCATTTGCGCCACAACCTGGATATCAGCTTGGATCTTTCCAACGACCGGCGATCAAGGGCCGTTTCAGGGTACAACTTTGCCGTCATCGTCCAGGCAGGAATCGCTTGCATCATACTTACTTGAGGCCACCAAGCAAAGCGTTTGAATCCAGGTTCTGCTTCGTCACCTCGCCTGCAACTGCATGTCACTCATGCCTTGGAGTCAGATGCACTCTAGTTCCATATGTGTTTCAAAACCAAATCCACTGCGAGTATCACGATACCCAAACCCATCATGTGAATCCTTGAGCTAGGCCAGTCGCGTTCTATTATTGGTCGTTTTACCAAGTTGGGATGTACGTGTACAGTCGTTGACTTCTGACTGGTTACTTGGGTTTGAACGTCACTTTAGCCCCCTTGTAGACAACTGGTGATTGCTCTGTTTATTGAAAGGCGCAGTACGCACGCATTCGTTCTCCTTCTTCCGTCTTTTGGTAGGTTCCGTCTTGCTTTCTTGCCAGATTGCGGAATGATGCAAGCCACCGTTGCTCGCCCAAACTGAGATGGACCTGGGCTCAAGTCATGCTTGGGCGGTACGTACTGCTTATCGCCAGTGCCTATCCACATCTTTTATTGGATGGAGTTGGCAGCACCCAGGCACGGGCCATGCCCCAAGCTCGTCGCACTGAGAGAAGCCCCAAGAGGCTCCCGCCTCAGGTACCAACCAGCCAGCCTTGGTCGTCGCGCGACGCGTTATCCATCATTTTCAAGCGTCGCAATACGGCAAACGGCATTCATCTTTACCCACCCATTCTCGCCGTCGACTATGCGTGCCCGTCACACTGAATTGGAAGACTTTGCGGCATAGCATTATTCGGTCTCCGAGAGTAGTCTTAACGCGCTTCCTTCCTGCTTTTTCTTTGCGCGACTCGCCGGCGCACTGGGTCCTCGGCCACTTGACGCGCTCTCTACCTCCGTCGCATTCGCTTCGCGACCCGTGATACCCCTCTAAACCAACCTCACTCTCTTCTCTCACTTCCACAAACCTCCCCTCGACCACCGATACCCGGGCTTGCTGCCCACCGACGCCACCATGGGCAAGCTCATTCGTCTCGAGTTGTTCAGTGCGTTATTCCCTCTTGCTACAGGTTGAGTCAAGCGACGAAGGATCCTAGAGCTGACTTGCGTACGATAGACTTCAAGTCCTACAAGGGCCACCATACCCTTCTATTTGGCGATTCATACTTCACTTCTATCATCGGACCCAATGGATCTGGAAAATCTAACTCGTAAGTCGCATACTGTCGTCCTCGCGCCGTCCGCTTTGCTGAATCTCGCTAGTATGGACGCCATCTCCTTCGTCCTGGGCATCAAATCTTCCCACCTGCGCTCCGCCCACCTTAAAGATCTCGTCTACCGAGGGCGGGTCCTGAAAACCGCCAAGATCAACGACGATGGTTCTGCTCAGACCAATGGTGACGCAAACGGTCATGCCGACGGAGACGACAAGGCTTCCCGAGGCGATCCCAAGACCGCTTGGGTCATGGCCGTGTACGAGGACGATGCTGGCGAGGAACAAAAGTGGAAGCGCTCAATCACCAGCCAGGGCGCCAGCGAATACCGCATCAACGACCGCGTCGTCACCGCTCAGCAGTACAACGAAGCTCTCGAGTCCGAAAACATCCTCATCAAAGCCCGGAACTTCCTCGTCTTCCAAGGAGATGTTGAGGCGATTGCCTCACAGTCTCCCCAGGACCTCACGCGTCTGATTGAGCAGATCTCAGGCAGTCTGGAGTACAAGACAGACTACGAGAAGACACAAGCTGAGGCGGAGCAGGCTGCTGAGAACCAAAATTACCAGCTTCACAAGCGACGTGGCATCAATTCCGAGATCAAACAATTCCGCGAGCAGAAGAAAGAAGCCGACAACTTCCAGAAGAAAACCGATGATCGTGATGCGGCCATCGTCACGCACAGCTTATGGAAGCTGTATCATTTCCAGAAGGCTATTGACGATTCATTTAGCGCTATACAAGACCACCAACAAGAACTCAAGGAGCTGCGCCGCAACGTCGAATCTTTTGAGAAGCGCCTGGAAGCTGCCCGGAAGGAGCAAGCCTCGGCGAGTCGTCAGGTTGCTCGCATCGACAAGGATATCCGGGCCAAGCAGAGAAGTATTGAGGACAAGGAGAGCAGTCTTGTTCCGATCGAGGAAAAGATCCATGAATCAACACAACAAGTTGAGGGCCTACAAGCCCAAATTGCCAAGGTCACAAAAGAACGCGACCAGCAGGCAGAGATCGTACTCAAGATCCAAAAGGATATTGAGAATGTGGAGAAAGCCCGAGAAGTCTTCGAGAATGACTATAAGGAGCAGATGAAGAAGCAAGGGCGAGAGGTCAGCGACGAGGACCGAAGGGAGTACAACACTCTTCGCGCCCAGGTCATGGCTCGCTCCGGTCCAAATCAAGCCAAGCTTGAGAATCTCGAGCGACAGCGAAAGGCAGACGAGGTCACGGTCAACAACCTGAAGGGAAAAGTCGACAGTATTGCAGCAAGCATTGAGAAGATCGAAGCGGAGCTCACAAACATCGATGAGAGGAGAACCGCGGCACAGACTGCCTCCAAGGAACTCTCACAGGAAATTGATACCAAGAAGAAGGAGTTCAACCAACTTCAATCAGAGCGTGTCAGAACTAGCCAAAAACGAACCGAGCTCGAGGAGAAGCTTGAGGACGTGGCCCGGAAGCTCAGGGAGGCCGACGATGGCAGGCGGCAGAGCGCCAAAGACACCCGGATGAAGGAGATGGTGTCTGCTCTAAAGCGCATGTTCCCTGGTGTCCATGGCCGCATCGGTCAACTCGTCAAGCCGAAACAGAAGAAGTTTGACGAAGCTATTTCTGTCGCTCTTGGAAGAGACTTTGATTCAGTTGTGGTAGACACAGAGAAGATCGGTGTCGAGTGTGTTCAGTATCTCAAGGAGCAGAGGTTCCCGCCCATGACCTTCATTCCCCTGGACAACATCAAGGTCAATGCCGTGAACACTGCAGTCAAGGGATTTCCTGGAGCCCGGTTGACCATTGACACCGTCGAATTCGATTCAGTTGTTGAGCGAGCCGTGTCTTATGCTTGCGGCAGCTCTATTGTGTGCGATACTCTCGATATCGCCAAGCACATCTGCTACGACAAGAAGATTCCAGTCAAGGCTGTTACGCTCGAGGGTTATATCATCCACAAAGCAGGTCTTATGACAGGTGGTCGTGGGCCTGAGTCAAAGAACAAGAGGCGCTTCGAGGAAGCCGATGTTCAGAACCTTCAACGGATGGCCTCCAAGCTCAAAGATGAGATTGAGCGGTTGCCAAAGGCTGACAGGCGTGGCTCACAAGAAGAATCGCTGCAAATCGATCTGGCTGGATTGGAGAGGCGCCTAGCAGCGGTCAAGGACGAGCTGGCTGCTTTCAACAAGAACCATGCGAGCAAGAAGCGTGAGTTGGACAACCAGAAGAGGCAGCTTAGGGAGCTGGAGCCCAAATACCAAGACCAGGCGGCACAGCTGGAGAATACCCAGAGGACATGCCAGGAGTTCCGAGATGCTATCGCACAGGTTGAGGACCAGGTGTTCGCGGACTTTTGCCAGCGACTCGGCTACAGTGATATCCGGGCTTACGACGCTTCCCAAGGCAAGCTCGAGCAGGAGGTTTCGGAAAAGCGCAACCAGTTTGAGGTCCAGAAGCAGAAGCTGTCGAGGCTATTGACTTGGGAACAGTCCCGCAACAACGACACAATTGCCCGGATCAACAGACTGCAAGGCGTCATTCGACGCGTTCGTAACGATGCCAAAACATATGTCAAGGAGAAGGACGAGATTCAGAACGCGATGCGAGATGAGCAGGAAGAGTTGGAGGCTCTTCAGGAGACACTTGAGGAGAACAAGGCCGAGCTTGCTGAGAAGAACCAGAAGGTGTCCGAGGCCAAGGTTGAGGTGCAAAAACGCAGCAAGGACATCGATGAAAACCTGAAGGAAATCAGTGCACTCGAAACGACCCTGCAAAAGAACAGTGCCAGCAAGTCAGCACTGCTCAGAAGATGCCGCTTGGAACAAATTCGCATACCCCTCGAAGAAGGTACCTTGGATGATCTGCCGACCGAAGACGATCTTCTTCGTCAAGATCCAGATGCGATGGATCTAGATGAGGATGACGAGGACATGATGGACATGGCAATGGCGACCTACGGAATTGCAATCGATTTTGACAGCCTCGACGAAGAGCTTAAAGCCGTGAGTGGCCCTCTGGGTTTCGTTTGGACGATTTTACTAATTCCACGCAGTCGGACGATACCAGCGTTGAGGAGAGCCTGTCGGACAAGATTGCCAACCTGACCTCTGAGCTGGAGAAGCTGAATCCCAACATGCGAGCAATGCAGAGATTGGAGGACGTGGAAACCAGACTCAAACTCACAGAACAAGAGTATGAAGACTCCAAAACGGCAGCACACGAGGCCAAGGAGGCCTTCAACGAAGTGAAGCAAAAGAGGTTTGAACTCTTCAACAAGGCCTTTACCCACATCCAGGAGCAAATATCGCACGTCTACAAGGATCTTACCCGATCCGAGGCATACCCCCTTGGTGGTCAGGCGTACCTGGACATCGAAGAGGATACGGATATGCCGTACCTGTCGGGCATCAAGTATCATGCGATGCCACCGCTGAAGCGCTTCCGAGACATGGAACACCTGTCGGGAGGTGAGAAGACGATGGCTGCACTCGCGCTTCTCTTCGCTATCCACAGCTACCAGCCAAGTCCATTCTTCGTACTTGATGAGGTGGATGCCGCCTTGGATAACGCCAACGTTGACAAGATCAAGAAGTACATTCAGGACCATTCAGGACCTGGAATGCAGTTCATTGTCATCAGTCTCAAGGCTGGTCTCTTCCAAGACAGTGACAGTCTCGTGGGTGTCTACCGCGATCAGGAGGTGAATAGTTCACGCACCCTTACTCTAGATGTAAGTTACTCCCAACCCACTCGGTTTTCTGTTCCCTTGCTGACATTTTATACAGTTAAGAAATTACGCATGATGAGAACTAAAATTCTGAATCTTTTCTTTCATGGAGCATGGGTGGACTCGAGAGTTTTTGCTGCAACTTTGAGTATTGAGCCTTGCGAGCTCTGCACGCGCTGTGTCACATATGAGTTTATGAGTTGTTACTGCGCTGGGAATTCATGTAAAATTACACCGAATACGTAAATCATGTAGCGCTTGGCGGATTGAACACTGATTAGGCGCTATTTGTTCGCTACCTACCTACTTAATCACACTTGATACGGAGTACTATCGATGGTGGTGAAGCTGCATAAGGCTGAGAGTTGGGGCTGAGATGAGGCTAGACTCATGCAGGATGAGTGGGTCCCATGCAGACCAAGCCACACCAGATCCCAGGCAGCTGGCAGCCTGTCTCGAGACAAAAGAATCTCCTCCAACCCGACATTCGATGTTCAAACTCTCCCCCATCAAGATTTCAAAGGCGTACTAGGACCTCTTTGCGCCCCCGCGCGAAGCTTGGAAAGTCTTTCAATCGGCTGCATATTCTAGGCCTCCTCCCCCGCCATGTTCGATCGCTCATAAGATGGTTGTTGGGCCACGCTTTGTTCGAGACGGCAACCTCTATCGCATTCCCATGCTCTTGTCGCGACGAGCCGCAACAACCTGATCGGGACCCGCGCAATCCCCTTCTGCTATCTCATCCTCTCGAAACGCTGCCATCGTACTATCGATCCGATTAAAATCCCCGATTCTATCCTCCTCTCCGTCTGCGCAAATCCTTCCAGTGGCGACCATCCTACGATTCGCGACCGACACCATGGATCTCGCAGTCACTCTTATCAAGTCCGTGATGCGGGCTTTCTATCAAACTCGTGACATACTTGTTATCGATGCGCTCATCCTTCATGAGGCGTATGTCTCTCGATCTTGAGAAGTGTGAGGCTCCTGCTAATGTGGTGTGGTGGCAGGCTAAGAGATGATGACCTGGCCTACCTGATGGCCATCAATACAAAGGACCTCCACAAGATCTGCGGCAAGCTGCGCGAAGATAGATTCTTGACTGTGTATGCGCTCCCCAGTCTTGAAGGGAAACAAAGCCGCTGACTCTTGGTGCAGGCACACGCGATCAGAACTACGAGAAGGAAACCCGAGACCGAGCAATCGAACTTGGTACTACATCAATTATCGAAATACCATTGACGCGATCAAATGGCGCGTGTACACAATCGACAAGGAGGTGCAGGGCACCACGCAAGTGGGCAGCGAGAAGAAGGAATTCTTTTGCTCATTCTGCAAAGCGGAGTGGACAATGATGGAGGTCTTGGACAACAGTGGTCCGGATGGTTTCTTGTGTCATCGCTGCCACCATACGCTCACGTTTGAAGCAGACCGAACTTCGACCGGTCACGAGCAGTCGACTCGCCTCAACAGCCAGTTCAAGTTCATCAGCGAGCTCCTGCCCAAGATCGACGCTGTCCACATCCCCGAATGCGACTTTGATCGTGCCTTTGCCAACGCTCGCCCGGTGAAGCGAGATGCGACACATCAGCGTGCCCAAACCGTAGCGGCGGACGCAGGCGCAAACCGACCCATGGCGGTCAAGGGCTTGACAAATACTGGGCCTCAGTCTATCGCAGTTAATATCTCGACTTCTGATGGGCCAACAGATGCCGAAAAGGCGGAGGAACAAGCGCGCAAAGAAAAGATTGCCAAACAAAACGCCCTGCCATCTTGGATGTCCAACAGTACAGTCACTGGAGAATCATTCTCGGCAACTGGTACACCAGGCACTACTACTGCTATCAAGAAGGAAGCCGCTGCGAACTCATCACTTGCTACTGCACCTAATACCAAGGCCACCACTCAGATTGATGATATCTTTGAGAAGCTCAAAGCAGAGCAAGCTGCAGAACGGGCTCGGGAAGAGGACGAATTCGGGTCTGAGGAAGAAGACGAGGACGAAGATGAGTTTGAAGACGTGCCCCCAACAGGCAACGTGTCCAGCCGGGACACTCCCGTCACACCGGCAATCAAGCGGGAAGCTACTACAGACGGAGACAACTCAGATGAGCGACAAGCGAAACGAGTCAAGGTCGAACCCGAGCCGGTGATCAAGAAGGAAGAAGAAGATGATGAGGACAGTGAAGAAGAGATTGAGTTCGAGGATGTATAAAAGGCGCAGATTTGCATACGCCAATGGGGGTTTCCTCCTTTCTAGAGGCTAAAAATGCTCACCATGGGCAGGCTGGCTTGATGTTTTAATAACGATTTATTCAAGGCGTATGGATGGACCTGAAGGACTGACAAGAAGAGATCCATCGAAAGGGGAGAGCACCAACCAGATTGGTAAAAAAGCCCGCGAGGGTAAGGACATGGTATTGTGTTGATATGATTGCACAGGGATACAGCAGAGGGCGCAAAGACTATTATAGACAATATGAATCAAGGAGTGACAATTCCTCCTTCCACCTTGACAAGACGAGACTACCAACCCGTGTGACGGGGTCTCAGAGCATTCCGTTCACAGTATATCGTAAAGCCTGCCTATCCCGATAACGTGCTTTCAAAGAGGGATAGCCAATGGCTCTTTACAACCATGACATAATATTGCAATAGCTCTTCGCGGTTTATCGTTATATTATGGTGGTTCTCTTGCAATTTAGAGTAAGATGAATGTTGTGTTGTGTTCCTGTCTAAACGCCAGAACGTCATCTTAACATATCGAATCCCCCCCAGTGCCCTCGATCATTCCCTGCAACAGCTTCAAGGGCTCTCTCATATCAAGTCCTTACAATTCCTCTTCCATGCAACATCATACACCTGTTCCAAGTGAACTGTCTCTCCTCCCGGGTCCCATAACGCGAATCTTTGATAGATGAGTAAGAGAAATGAGCGAGAGAAACATCTCCCGAGGAGTGACGTACGGCCTTCAGAGTGGGCAATTCGCCGGGGTCCAGAAAACCTTCGTTGTGGTCTTCAACATATATCAGATGCCGTCTTGAAAGGGTGGCTCTCGCTGCTCTTCCTGTGTCTAGATAAAAAGTGCCTTTTGTCCACTCACTGTAGTGAAAGGTTCTATCTCCAACGTTCATCGTAAGCCGAGACTTTCAGTATAGCCCCCTTCCTTGTAGCGCAGATGGTTAACATCTTATGTGATTCAGTTGTTTCACGATGAATCCTGTCTCACGGGCTGCATTGGCAAGACTATATAGCTTTCGTAGGACCGGGGAGTGATAGCTCCCCGACATCCTGCTCAATCACTCGACTCATGCCAAGGACCGCGGTATTACGCAACAATATATTAACCACGTCGGTACAGTCTGAGTGGCGCGACTTGAAACGTCACCAAGTACATCGCTTGGCTAGGGTAGGGATGATGAATGGCAGAAGGCGCAAAAACTACTATGAACAATATGAGCGAAGGAGCGGCAATGATGTTCTGTGCAGATCATTCTAATATTCTTTTCAAGTTATCACGATAATTTTCCAATGGTTATATTCAATTGTATGAAACACATCTACTGGAGGAGAAACACTCTACAGCGGCAGCTACCCTTGCTACGTGTGGGTGATTGGAAATGTGACAACCAACAAAGGACAAGGCTCCCATGGGCCAACCAAGCATTTGCATTTTCTGTTTGTTACCCGTGAGAGGCCGTCCCCAGGCGTACGACGTTTGTTTGCTTTTGCTCAGACACCTGTTGATTCGTCTTCTTCTTATTTCAACGATTGCCACCGTTCTTTAGCATCTGCACAGCCCAACAAGTTTCTCATTTCGGTGTGTGAGCATGCCATGCCATGCTCCCAATTCTTGGTTACTCTATTGGAAGCACGCTACACGCCCATTTCGTCTCCGTTTCCATTCACTGGATTAATGTCAGAAATCAGTTCTTATTTATTATGCGAGATACCTTTTGGCGACCACGTCGCGCGCCATGACCATGAAAGGATATGTGAATGGATACACACCATCACTGGAGAGGGGGATCTCCAATCACACCAAGGGAGGGGCACCTTCTCACAAGAGAGCGACAACTCCTCCTCCCGCCTTGACCCGACGAGCAGTCGGCACCATAAAGCTAGCCACAGCAAAGAATCCATCGACATTTCTACCGCCCAAACAACCCTCCCAGGTGAACAACAGCACCCCGGCTTGCACTCGTGGCCGAGCGAGCGCCCAAGCACACGCCATAGAAAGCTGCAGTCGAAACTAGATCTTAGATTGTACCGTGAAAGCCTTGATGAACGAGCAAAACGTCTGGAGAAACGACCGGCCGCCAAACATACCCCTCCGCAAAGTGTTCCTAGCCATTCTGACACAAGCGCCATCAATCACCCAGAGCTCTCATCTACAGCGCCCATCCAGCTCGACCAGAGCGATACTAGCAGCTTTGTCATGGCCCCCGAGTTTCCACGCATCTTCTTGCTTTCGACGCATCTCAGTGTCAACGAGTTACACGAGCTCGAGAACCAAACTCCGACGTTGACATATGACATCAACGAGGCTGAGGTTGTGGTAGGCAATATCTCGCGAGCGGAGCGCGCCAAGTTCGAACTGAGGAAGGCCAAACTCGAGACTGTACCTATCGAAAGCCAGCACATACGTGACAACAAGTCTCAGCAAACGTACGCAACCACCGGCACACAGGAGAGGGACACTGAATATGCTCCTAGCTCAAAGCGGAGAAGAGTTGCTGAACCATCGACACCAAATGATGGCGATATCATTAAGGTTGTCAAGTTGGCATGGCTGAAAGATTCCTTTGAACAAGGAACTGTTTTGCCCTTTGAAAAGTATCTCCTGTACCAAGGCAAGAAGGTCTCCCCAAAAGATACGACGCCAACATCAGCTACGGTCCAGCATTCTTCAACAGCAAGCATACTAGAGCGAGCCAGACAAGACCAACAAGCGCAACCAGCGAGCAGTTCACCTCGTGATCGACCCAAAAATCGTTCTCATACTTCAGCAACTTCAACTGATCATGTGCCCAGTTTGCTTCATCAGACAACTTCGGAGCATGATATCACATTACCCCCAGTCCCTGATTTCCTTGAAACGCCCTATTCTTGTCAACGGCCTACGCCGATGAGCCCGCCTAATGAGGCCTTCGTTGAGGCCTTGATCGAGGTCAGGACTATTCGTAAACTTCAGGGCGACGAGGTTGGTGTCAGGGCGTACTCTACTTCTATTGCTACTTTATCGGCGTATCCACACAAGTTGCAGAACACACACGGTGAGTCTCACCCTGCCAAGGGATATTGCATAGCTAAACACCCTATAGAAGTGGAGCGATTGCCGGGCTGCGGTGCTAAGATTGCCGAGCTTTGGCGTGAGTGGAATGAGACAGGGGAGTTGACGGAGGTTCGTAAAGCTGACGCAGATCCTATGGTGTCTGTACTCAGACTCTTCTACAACATCTGGGGAGTTGGAGACACGACGGCACGCGAGTTTTACCGTAAGGGTCAGTGTCTGAGGTGTAGTTCCTGACGATTAGAATCGAAGGTTGACGGACTATAGGATGGCGAGATCTAAACGACCTTGTCGATTTTACTTGGGACTCGCTCAGTCGCTCCCAGCAAGTTGGGGTCAAGTTCTATGACGAATTTCTACTCAAGATCCCACGAGACGAAGTTGAATCTATTGGAGCCGTCATACTGAAGCACGCGCGCGAGATTGACGCTGGCTTCGAGATGATTATCGCGGGAGGATATCGACGAGGCAAGTTGCAATGTGGTGACATTGATGTCATCTTGAGCCACCGGGACGAAAACAAGACACTTAGAGTTGTGAACACGTTGATTCAGAGCCTTGAGCAAGGCCAATTTATCACGCACAACCTCGTCATGTCGCTCCACAACAGCGAGCGAGGACAGCGGCCAGTGTCATGGAAGGGCGAGGGCGCAAGCGGGTCGGGCTTTGATACCCTGGATAAGGCGATGGTTGTATGGCAAGACCCGAACCAAGAGAACGCACTACATCGAAGAGTCGACATCATCATCAGTCCGTGGAAAACGGTAGGATGCGCGCTTTTAGGCTGGAGCGGCGGAACAACGTTCCAACGAGACCTCCGACGATACTGTAAGAAGGTGAAGGGGCTCAAATTTGATAGCAGCGGCGTTCGGCGTAGGTCTGACGGGATGTGGGTGGATCTGGAGAAGGGCCCCGCTGGAGACGGAGCCCCGGATATGGAGACTGCGGAACGGAGGGTGTTTGAAGGACTCGGGCTGACGTGGCGACCGCCCGAGGAGAGATGCACCGGGTGAGACGGGGCCGGGGTGTGGGGCCTCGGCGCCGAGAACTCGGCCGGAGTCAGCAAGAGACACACAAGACATTTAGGCGGCTATTTGAACTCGTATGTTTGCCCTACACTCTTGGATTCCCAGCTACACTGTCTCATACTTATTGGATCATGCTATCGGCCTCGTGTCCTGTGCCTGCCTACATGACTCGTGAAATCGGGCATGAATAGTGCGGAGTTCGAGACGGAGTTGCGGACTTTGACTCGAGCCCGCTGCGTAACAGAAAACAAGCGCCACAGAATAAATCGGAAACTTGGCCGGAATTCAGTTAGGCCGTCGGCACAACCTTGCCACATCCATCAGGGGGTCATTTGGAAGCAGCCGTGTGGGATATGGCGCTTGGCGCTTGAAACCCACCCGCCGTCTGGAGCAGCTGGGAGGAGTTGGCGATTATCTAAACTTCCGAATTCCTTTTGGGACCAATCGCCGCTTACATGATAGCTGAGTAACAAGCCTTTTTCGGGTTGTTTTCCCCCAGAGGTCATGATCATGATCGGGGCATCGGGCGGAGCGGGTCTCGGGCGTCGGCATCTCGCCCTTTACCCCCTTTTTTCCATAGGCGACGATCCGAAGACGTATCATCCATTTGCGGCACGGAGCAGGTTCTGATACGACGCGTAGAGCGAAAACAAAAACGAGTGTTTCGTGCATGTACGGAGTAATTCCCAGTCAAAACATTGGCCAGCCTGCTCGCAATTGACCCCCCTCCGTAGCATTTATGTGGCTTTACCTTGGTGTGGAGCTTCCCGGGGCTGGCCCGCTCCGGGGGGAGATCTTGGTCCACGCGGACCCAAGTTTTGCAAGCCTGCTGGCAGAATATTTAAGGCTTGGGAGACCACGTAACTATCTCGAGTCTGTTTAACCTGTACACACAACTTTCTTGGAATAACAATACCATCTCTTGACGCTGTAAAACCCCACTTCTCCTTCAACTAACAACAACTATCAATCACCATCATGCCTCTCACCATCTCTCTTCCCGAGGAGTACGGGTAAGGATAGCTTCATGTACAACAGTCAAACAAAACTCAGCTAATACGGCTTCAAGCTACGTCCTCGTCGCCGCCACCTCCACCTTCTTCATCAACTCTCTCCACGTGGTGCTTACAAGCAAGGCCCGCAAGGCCAGCGGTCTCAAGTATCCCGTTCCCTACGCCAGCAATGACTTGGCCGAGAAGAATGATCTCGCCTACAAGTTCAACTGCGGTACGTTGTGGCAAAACTCTTACCTCTCAGCTCGAAAACCTTCTTACTGACTTTTCTCTAGCTCAACGATCTCACGCCAACTTCACTGAGAACCAAATCTCCTTCCTTGGTGCTCTCCTCATCTCTGGTCTACGCTTCCCCGTGGCTTCTGCTGCTATCGGCGCCGGTTGGGCTCTCTCCCGTGTCATCTATGCCATTGGCTACTCTGCTGGCGGTCCCCAAGGAAGAATGCGAGGATCTATTGGAAGCTTCCTCTGTGATACCATCCTCAAGTTCATGGCTGCCTACACCTCCATCAGCTACGCTCTGGGCCAATAAGCAATGGAGGACTGTTGCAAAAAGAGACCATGGTGTTGTTTCAATATTACTTGATTCCGTGTAAGAATAGGCCACCCACAATATTCCTGCGCCATTTTCCCCAAGTCCTGCCTTGTGTAGTGACCAATGGACGCCCCAATCTTTGTACCTTGTAGCATGATATAAACAAAACCGAGAGTTCATGACCTATAACCAACCGCCCGTGTTCCGACCCATACATTGCATATCCGTTCCCCTTGAACCAAGAGTCCAGTTCAGTCTTACTATTATCTTCGCAATCTCCTCCTCCTGAGCTCCTGACTAAATTGAACATCTTCCTCGTTGGCGGGCACAGCCTGTTTCTCATTTGCCTTTGCCTTGTGGTTCTTCTCGGCTTCTGGGAACCACTCGATTCCATTGTTTCCGAGGAGATAGTCACCGTAGTACTTCATTGCGTTGAAAATCTCCTCTCCAGTTGGGATGATGTGTTCCTTGGGCAACAGAAAACCGTAGCTACCCGTGTCCCGAAGCTTGAGTTGGTAGCTGTAATGAGCTCTCATCTCGTGGTAGAACCAGTCGACTGCGGATCCGCCACCGGACTCGATGCGAGACCAGAAGCGGCCTCCGCTGGATTCTCGTGCTGATACAGCACCCTCGCATGCTGAGGTCACTGTATATGACTCTCCGTTCGATAGCCGGATCGACTTGGCAATGCCCGCTGCGAGCTCCTCGAGGTTCTCCAGGTTTGGTGGATCGACCGAGCAGGTATAAGAATA
The DNA here is from genome assembly GCA_030779245.1 of Fusarium sp. MBC 438. Lineage (NCBI taxonomy): Eukaryota > Fungi > Ascomycota > Sordariomycetes > Hypocreales > Nectriaceae > Fusarium > Fusarium sp. MBC 438. The sequence continues at coordinate 11,886 of JAPFTB010000167.1, read as the reverse complement.
GGGGTACAGAATCTGCTGGGAGTAGGAATGCAGATCAATCAGGCCAACGAATCGAACGTTGTTGTTCCACGACGCATTACGCGCCCAGTCAGCAATCTGGACAGCTTCGGTCGCCTGGAAAGGCTTCTCTCCTCCGTAGCTCTCAGAGCATGGGTCGCGCTGAACCCGTGAGCCATCCCATTCATATCCATAAGCGCGGTCCAAGTCCAGTCCACGGCAAAATTGGAGGTTCGTCTGTTGTCTCGTCTTGCGCCAGAGCCGGTCAATGTGCCATGTGTACTCGAAGCCATCAGGGTTGGCGATTGGCAAAAAGACAATGTCAAACTCGTCAAGTAGCTTGGTGATCATCCGCTCCTTGCCGTAGCTTGTGATGAAAGACCAAGCCAGATAGTTGACAGTACTGGTCGAGATCCACTCGCGGGCATGGGAGCCACCCATAACCATGATCGTCTTCCTCCTAGGCGCATCTGGTTCAAGTACTGGAACGCCGACACGAAGGGCAGGAATGTCGCGTCCCTCGTAGGACTTGCCAATGTTCATATATTCCACATATGACGGGAACATGGCCTCAAGCAGACGCATCCAGCGGACCACCACCGCCAGCGGCTGGTAATCCTGGAAAAAGAGGTTGTCACCAGGCGATAAATTAGTATTGATCTTGGGGGCAACAGTCTGAGGGTCGGAGCGCGTAGGGTTCCCATCGGTTGGGAGTGAGTTGTAGACCGCGGAGGCCAAGTCGGGGATTAGAGTAGAATGAGACGTATGAAGTGACTTGGGGAGTAGGCTGAGCAGAGCGCCGACCTCATCGGTGTGCATTCGGATATCGACGTAGTCTTCGGTGAATGCCCATACATCAAGGAATAGTCGAGCCGCGGCATCTGCGAGGGCGCCTTCCTCATGGGAAGTAGTGACATTGAAACGAAGGACGAGCTGGTTGGCATACTGGGCGCGGAATTGGTTGAGGATGGGCGGCTGGTTGCTATCCTTGGTGGGGTGTCGCCCGAATATGAACTCGATCGCATTATCGCGAAGCTTCGTGAGGAAAGGAAACAGTCGGGTATTTGTCTTGTCGGCGTGGGAATTAAGGCTGGCCCGTTGAGTATCGATGCCGGCGGCGTCGGAGGCCTGGAGCAGCAACAATGCTGCCGCGAGGAGCTTCAACTTCATCTTTGATACGGGGAGCGCAGTCGGCGCAGCCGATTGATATTTCTTAATAAAAGTACCCGATGCTGAGGATTACCGAGCCCTCGGCAAGGGGAGTGATAAGTTGGATATGAGAGGCGATGGATGATCAAGTATGATGTCGTAGTGGAATTGGGGATGGATCGTGGTCGCTGAATGCACAGCCTCAAGAGCATGTGCCTCTGCACAAGGGTGGAATAGGTACAGTGCGAAATTGTCCAGAGCCACGGCTGACCTGCCCCTCTGTAAGCGCTTAGGTCCGTCGTTGGTCCTCTCCCATGGTCTCTCTCCTGCGAGTTTCCCACTCAGGAGCAGGAGGAGAATTGACTGGCATGATGCTGTCGTCCGGAGAGCGGGGGCTTCTCGCTTGGGCTCAGCTTCCTGTCCCGCTTAGGTACCCAGGTGGTGGTGGTTGTGGTGAAAAGAAATGGACGTCTGGATGATCACCGAGACTTAAGATTGCTCTGATCTCTGACGACAAGCTAAGTCCTAAGCGAATAGTTTCAACAGCCTCATTAAAATGGCGAACAGCACCGTTAATGTCAACACATGCGGCAGCTGATGGGCACTGAAATTGTCGGATTCCTAGGACGCCGACAGGAATTCTGCTTGGAACACCAGCCAAGCATTCTTTGCTTACAGTACTGTTGTTAACCGCTAAGATTACACGGAGACGCGCCATCATCAGGCCCCCAAAAACGCTCGCCCTAGAACACGACGACACGCATGCACTGTGCACCAGCCACATCAACAACCTGAGGGACTAGCGCGCAAAAGCCTTTTACAGTGGGCCTTCAGGTACCTCCCAGCCACATGGGATCCAGTGGGCTGGCACTGTACATGGGAGTCTAGCAGGCGTTGGGCCAATTGAGGCTGTAAAGTGGCCCAGCCCCTGGGCCCTTGGTGGGAAGGCGCTGCATCAGGGTACCAGAGTGATCAAAGACAACTCGGAGCATCTACGACCACGAGCCTCGCGATCCCGCCCGCACTCGTCATCTCTCCCCTTGCTATCCGCACTTTCCCATCAGATCATCGCCATCAACGCGCTGGAGCTGCCTCAATGATACCCGCCGCGCCTGGGTCAAGACTCTAGCTCGGTAGGTCGTCAGACGCCTGCCGCCCTGCCACGCTCCCGTCTCTTGCCAAACGCCGCCTGGATCGATCTCGACAACGCCCGGGCTGGCCGCGTACCATGAGCAGTCGCCGCCATGCCTTTCCTACGCCGCCGCGGCAACATGGCCAGTGAGACCGATATACGCCGTCATACCTACTTTGCGTCCAGCACTTCCGGCGACCTCCCTCCTCCGCTGCCCTCCCAACCCGAACAGACCGGTGATGATGATGACGGTCCCAACGAGCAGCATCTTCACCCTCAGCCTGCCGAAGAATCAACCAATATCCGCCCAGAAAGTCGCTCCGAAAGCCGTCCAGATACCCCCCCGATCCAAGAAGAGAATAGCAAGCATCGTCGCTTCTCTGTCCTTCGCTTCCGCAATGCTTCCGACTCCCAGCTGTCTCTCCGAGCGAAGCAGCAGGCTGAGAAGCCCCCTCCACTACCGCGACGTAACCATCCCTCCTTCCTCTGGTAGATGTAGATATAGTTGGCTGACGTTGACCTAGCACCCGAGATCATCACCACTGCTCCTACCAACGACTTCAATGGCCCTAAGAAGAAACCGTCCCGCATGAGCCTGGCTGCCAGGTTTCGCCGTTCGACAGACATACCTCGTGATGATGACAGTTCCGATCGTTCCTTAGGGCGCCAGAGGACACTTCGCAAATCTTTTACAGACGAGAGACGCCGTCCTACGCTCGAAACACTGGAGGAACCAGAGTCTCCCCGACCCTCTACAACGGCGACGCATAGCAGTCCTAACGGGACTGTGCTGACACCTCCGCCAAACCGACCATCCGAGTCGTCACGATCGGATGCCAGTTCCAACGATCGCCTGTCCCATCAGAGTTCCTCGTACCAAAGTCCCGAGACGACGCCCAAAAAATCCACTGGACGCTTCAAACTGCGGAGGGCGAAGAAGCCACCGGAGCCACTCTTCCCCTTTGCGCATCTCCAACAGAGAGGAAGGGCACCCCCTGGGATATCCTCTGTGTCCTCCCTTGGTGTCTCCACCACTCCGCGCCCGGCGTCCGCACAGAGCGGCGGAACGGCTGGGGGAAGTACCGCCAAGGGCGAGCAGAGCCATCGACCAACCCAGTCGCCTGGGGGGAACTTGTTTGCGCCCGGTGCAGATCAGTCAGGACATTCCTCTCCAACTAGGGGTAATCTTTTGCGAGGCAGGTCCTCGACCATGAGTTCTATGGGTCGCGACTCAACTGATGATCATCTTTTACCTCCGACAACTCGCACATCGTCTTCTACTGGCCGAAAAAGCTTTGGTGACTTGTTTGGGTTGAGCCGCTTGCGCCAGAATTCTGAGCTCAGTCGCCAGGGCACTCTGACACCGACAACTCCCGGATCCATTGGGTCCAAAAACAATTCATTGCAACTCGCAAGAGAGTCATTCGTCCTTCCAGAGCGTCGAGAAGACGAGTCGGCAGCCAAGTATCTCGTCCGCGTTGAAGATGTTGCAAGCCGAGGCATCATTGCCGCTACCCTTTCCAAAAGCGCAGACACATTCATGATATCTGTCTTGAGGAGTTACATGCGCAGCTTTAGCTTCTTCGGCGACCCCATGGATATGGCGATTCGCAAACTTCTCATGGAAGCCGAGTTGCCCAAAGAGACACAGCAGATCGATCGGTGTCTGCAAGCCTTTGCGAATCGTTACCATGAGTGCAACCCGGGGATTTACTCATCTCCAGACCAGGCCTATTTCATTGCATTTTCCTTACTCATCCTTCATACTGACGTTTTCAACAAGAACAACAAGCACAAGATGCAAAAAGCGGATTACTTGAAGAACACGCACGGGGAGGGCATTTTTGACGACATTTTGGAATGCTTTTATGACAACATCACTTATACCCCTTTTATCCATGTCGAAGACGAGTTGGACGTAAATGGCGACCGCTTTGCTTCACACAAGTCGAGGCGAAACCCTCTGATCTTATCGACAAGCAACGACCCTACTAAACGGGCAATCAAGGAGCCTATAGATCCATATACCGTGATTCTAGAAGGAGCCATGGATGCTCTGAGGCCAAACCTGAAAGAAGCGATGGACCTAGAGGACCACTACAACTACCTAGGTACTGCAACCAGCCTGAACCTCAAGGACCTCCAAAAGACCTTCTTCAGGACTGGTGTGCTACAGATCGTGTCAGCTCGATCCCGTCCGGATGCTTTCATGACGGAACAGACAGCGACGAACCCTGCAGAAGCTCACCCTGGTATCGTTGATATTAAGGTGACCAAGGTCGGCCTCCTATGGCGCAAGGATGCGAAGAAGCGCAAGGCACGCTCTCCTTGGCAAGAATGGGGCGCTATTCTCACAGGGGCGCAGCTCTACTTCTTCCGCAATACAGGCTGGGTCAAATCTCTGATGCACCAATACGATAATCACATCAAGGCCGGCCATGACGGCATCCCGCTGATATTCCAACCGCCGCTGGAGGAGTTCAAACCGGACGCACTGATGTCGACTCACGGTGCCGTTGCTCTGCAGGATGGAACATACAAGAAACACAAGAATGCGTTTGTTTACGTACGACAGGGAGGCTTGGAAGAGGTGCTCCTGGCGGACAATGAAGAGGAGATGAACGATTGGCTCGCCAAGCTCAACTACGCTGCGGCTTTCCGCACAACGGGAGTCAAAATGCGGGGGGTCATCGGTGGGAATTATGACGGACAGGGCCGAAGAGGCATGCGACGGCTTGACAGTTCTGACGCTGCCACGCTCATTCAAACACCGACAGGACCTGTCTCGATCGCTCGGAGCCGGATAGACCATAAGATGGCGGAAGATATCTCGGCTGCTAGGCGAGATGTCATGCGACAGAAGATTGCCGAGGCGAATGAGAGCCTGCAAGAGGCCCAGAAACAACTGGACGATCAGCTCAGAAATGCGCGCCATCTGCAGATCCTTGCGCCTATCCAACCAAGGACGAGAGAGCAGATCCTGTCGGCTGCAGCTCGCATGTCTGCACAGTTGAAGTGGACTCGCCAAGAGATCTGGAAATGCAAGTGTCATCGTGACATTCTGGTCCAGGATCTTGAAGAGGAGCACCCAACCCCGGAGTATACTCCAACTCAACAACAGCCTAATCGGCCTCCTCAAAGGACTGGTTCGCCTACTCCACGCTCTAATACTACACGTAGGGGGTCGCGGGGAACGCATCATTCCACAAGCGATGCCACCCCCCGAACGCCAACAGAGCCTCAGGCCGTCCATGTCCCACTCCCAGCTGAAGTCACGGAGGATGTGGACTCGCCCCTGGACCAGGTGTTCCAGACACCCCCTCAAAGCGCCACTCGCCGTCGCCACAGCTCACGGGATCTCACATTTACTCGACCGGAAGCTGGCAACGCAAGGCACGGCTCGGTCTCGAGTATTGCGCAATCCCCTGTGAAATCACTCCCCTCAACTCCACAAGCGAAGCCGCCGTCATCGCATGATGAACGACCTAGCAAACCCTCGCGGTCATCTGAGCACGGCAGCCAGCACGACCCTGACGCCGATGAGCGAGATTTCTTGGAGCAGGCTGGCCTTCTTGAATCGCGACCTAGTCGTGACCCTTCGGACAAGGCAACCATGTCGACGGGTGCAGACGGAACCGTCGAGCGTGGGACTTCTATTGACAAGGGTGACAGGAGCAAGATCCGCCGAAGTCTTCAGCGAACCCTTAGAGAGGGCGCTGGGCATCTCTCGCACCATCGCAACAGCAGGCGAGGCCGAGAGGTCACAGGATCAGCAGAGGAGTCGGGACAGGACCAACAGCTATCCAGAGGCACAGGCAGCTTTGTGGTCCACGGCAAGAAAGCATCTGTCATCAATTTCGGTGATGGATTACAGAACATGTCCCAAGACGAGAAGATCCGCGCTCGAAAGCAATCGCAGCAGCAGGAACCGCCATTGTCGCCTATGCCTAGTGGTCCTGAGGATGATGACTTTTACTCAGCTGTTGGCGTGCCAATGGAATCACATGAACGGAGGGAGTCAGTCGCGAGCGCAAGCACAGCTACCGCCAGAAGCTTCCGAGAGCTTCACAGGAAATACTCAACGGCACAAGCTGCTAGAAGCACTTCGGCTGGCGGGAGACTGACGATTCCCTCGGACACTGAAAGCGAGGTTGCAGTTAGTTTCTCTGATGGGCGGCGAAGCCCCCTGCCCCCCATTGAAACAGAAACGGATGAGGAAGGTGATGATACCAGTGAAGAAAGAGGCCGGAGCATCAAACGAGACGATCTGGAGAGTCGCGGCTCGGACGCGGAATCGCTGCAAGGCCTAGAGCAGCGATCCAGCCAGCCCCTTCAGCCCGTCAACGCATGATATTAGAAAAAGGAGATAGCGGGAGGCTCTTGTGTGACATGTACTTGATGTGTATTTAGCGTTCTTTCTTTCTGGGAATGGGCTGTCAGGGGCATTTTGGCTTGGAGCTTTTCGTTCGTTTACCAAGGGCTCAAACAAAGATGGGTGAAAAATGAGTTATTACCAGGGGAGAGACGGCCTTGGTCAGGGGCTCAGCGGTTCCTACGAGAGGGTGGACGCCGAGCCGACATGATGAGGATTCATGTGTATTTAGATATTGCGGTGTCCCTTGAGCCCGTGTTGTTTTGCTTTGTCGACTGTTGAGCGGGCTTCATGATCTATCTTGGCGGAGCACATATAAAAAGTAAGCGTTAGAATTCCATCACTATCCCCCTTGCTGCATTTACATATACTTGGGTATCGAGAGATGTCGTTGAAACAAAGTGATGTTCAAGAATCAAAACAGTGTTCGAGAAGATGAGTGTTCATTGGTGTCTTGCTATTTCCCTTGACATTGTGACAATGTTGTGAATCAACATAAATCATTACAGTCATTGAAACGAGATATTCTACTTTCTACCCTTCTTCTTCTTCTTGGAGCTTTGGGGAGGTGCCTTTTCCACCTTGACGCCTCCTCCACCTACAAGCTCCAGTGTCTCTTCCTCCTTCACAATACCTCCCTGTGTCTCGCCAGCCTTCTTCTTGCCCTTCTTGCCCTTGGGTCGGTATGAGCTACGATCACGCAGCGGCAGCCATCGCTCAGGGTCAGGCTTGGTGCCCTCAACGTAGTTCTTGGGCAGACGGATCTTTCTGCGGCGCTTGCGCGTCTTCTCGGCCGACTCAGGAGCTGATCGCTTGAGGGACTGCGAAGCCTTGCTGCTCGCGGTAGCGACACCAGCACCAAGAAGGGCAGTGACGTCGATGCCCTCGATGAGAGAGTCGACAGCGGGGAGGTTTCCGAGGTATTGCTCAACATGAGAAGGGTTGGAGGGAGCAAGGGATGCCACCAAGCCGGCAGCAGCAATATCTGAAGCCTGTTGCTCGTTGATGAGTCTCTGGAACGAAGACCCAGCGAGCTGCAGGTCCTGAGCGTTGGACGACTTCATTAGCTCGATACCGGCCTCCTCAAGTAGCGAAGTGGCAGTGCTATGACGAGACTGCCAGTGTGTCGCCGCCTTGACGAGCTCAGCCTTGGCGGATGACTCTCGACTCTGGGCTCGCAGGAGTGTGACGAACAGGGCGACAAGGCCAGGGCTGAATCGGGTATCCAGAGCCTCAGGAGTTTCAATCTTCTCGAGGCGTTGCAGGAATGACTCTAGGATCGACAATGCCGAGCCGGTGTGACCGTTGTCGAGTTGTATTTGAACAAGAGTCAAAGCGAGACCGACATCGAATGGTCGCTTCTTCGCTAGGTTGTGAATATTCCGTAGAAGTTCCTTTCCTGTAGTTCCTTGAGAGCTTGCAGCAGCATTGAAGACAGAGAGGACCCCTGCGTCGGCAGAAGTTGTGGGGTGCACCACGTCCTCAAGGAGAGCCTCGGTGCGGCTCTTGATACCAGGGGCCTTGAATGCTTGAAGATCGACGGCCAACTTGTTGCGCCGGAGGATATTGGACTGTTGCTTGAAGAGCTTGGCGTGCTCTTCTTTTGCTGCCACTGATGAGAACTTGCGTTTAAGCAAGTGTGGGTTCTCAACGTTGGGTTCCAGAGCTACCAGGTTGTTGTCGGTGATCAACGCGAGATCAATGTCATCGTCGCTTGGGAGATGATTAGTTCTAGGTTCACGGCGTGTGCTTAAGTTTAGAAAACCCACCTTGAGCCCGGTAGTGAGTTGTAGAGATCGAGGGCCTCCTTCAGCTTGCCCAGTTTCGCATAGACAAATGCCTGTTGAGAGAGAATGGGACGCATCTCGGCCTTCTTATCCTCTTGGGTAAGGTCATCAGAAGCATCGCAGAGCCTGGCAGCACGTTGCAAAAGCTCGGCGGCAGTCTCAAGAGAACCCCGAGCAATATGCGCACAAGCAGCATTGTAGCAAAGTTCGAAACCATCAGAGTCTTGAACTGTGAGGGTGTCCACTGACGAGTAGCCTAACCAGTCAGACTGCGCAAAGGTAGCTCGAATGTTAATTCCGAGATCGTTCTCCTCATCAGAGGCATCAGTGTCGAGAAGGCGGCTGTACAAGGAGCGTGCTTCGTCGAATCGTTCAGCTCGATAGGCAACTTGCGCAGCGACATGCTTGAAGCTCCGGCTGCTCTCAATACCAGCAGATTGCAAAACCTCGGTAGCCTCCTCAAGCTTTCCTGTCTTATAGAGCGCGTATGCATGTTCGAGGACACATCGAGATAGTAGGGCGGTGCTGCCTTCTGCGATGGCGCGCAGTGCGTCGTCGAAGCGATCGAGTTTCAGTAGGGCAACAATTCGGGTGTGCTGGCTGACGACGTCGTTCTTCTTGGCCTTGATGGCAGCGTTTGCGGCCTTGAGCATTTCATCGTGGTCTTCGATGGAGGCCTGGCGAAGCAAGGCGCTCAGAGCGGCGGCAGGATCTGGAGACATGATGGCGGCGTTATAGAGACGAATGCATATCCAGGTGAAGTGAGGTTGATGACGATGTCAGCGACGGGGCGGTCGGGACGACTCGAGTAAGTGATACTTCTACAGATCGTGTCGTCTTCGTCACCGCCTACCGCCGTCTTCGAGTGAGTGGTGCGCAAAGGTAAGTCGTGGATAGCTTCAATATGGTGTCGTATGTCCTGTCGTGAGGTTCTGTCCGTGGCGGGGCACTTTCATTGCTTGGTGGCATTTTTGGACTGCGGGGCTCGCCAATTCGAGCTGTTCTGTGGCAGCCTTGACAGTGTGGCTTGTACCGTGTAAATGTCTATTTGCACAGCCACTCAGATATGTCTTTGAGTTGGGTTATCCGGTCTCAATCTTTGTTTGGTGGTGTTTTCTCAAGGACGAGATGACAGGTCTTTTACAAGTCTTGAACCGAAATTTCTTATTAAAATGAGCCTCTAAACGGGTTCCACCACTTCTTCCGGCCTTGCACCTCTTCAGCATGGGGTGAACGAGGCAGATATGCCGTCCTCCACACATCTTGATCGCCGTGCCCCTGTCTTGACCTGCGCCGTCTGACTTCCCCCAGCTTGGTGGAAACCGACGACCTGGTTACGATAGAAATGCGGTTCCGGTCTCCGGGAGCCTCCGGGGTACGTTCGGCTCCGGGAGTTTGTTGGCGATGCCGATCTGCGGACCGCATTCCCTGCCGGCTTGCGGTTGCGGTTGCTGATTTCCTACTCCTTGTCTTGTCTCGCTTGGTCCGCCCTCCTGAGCCTTTCTGAGATCTGATTTTTCTCTGCTGGTCATTTCGGCGAGACTTTTGCCTCCCCCTACTAACCACGCTGCCCCGGGATCTGGAGCTTACCGTTGAGCCGACCCTGCTCGACAGGTCGTTCATGGCACGAATGGCATCCAGGCTCGAACCATTCGACAACGCCATGAGGGATTCGTAGTCGACCGGCTGATGCTCATGTCCTCCCAGGGCATGTACGACATTGGCCAGGGCGGTGGTGAGCTTCTTTACGATGCGTCTCAGAGCAGATCGCGCAGGAGCTGGGGCATGCTTCAGATCCACGGCTCATGTGGTTTCACAAATATACACAGGCATGACTCACCATCGCCTTTTTCAAACCGAGCACCATTCTGCGAGAGGCGCGAGGAATATGCTCGGCGAATTCGGGCTCGGTCAGAACGAAGCGAGCTGCTCAGCTCGGAGCGGGTCTCACTGGCAGCTGCTTCATGACGATTACTGCGGAAACGCTTGAGGAGAGACAGGCAGTCTGTATAAGTGTCGAGCAAGGAGGCAACAGTGGCCCCAAAATTGCCCATGATATGGTGTAATAACAACTCGGCTCGGCGGCGTGGCGTAAACTGTACAGTAACAGCGACAACAAAACAAGACCCGAAACTGCTCCGCCAGATTGCATAAGAATCGCGAGACGACGTCAAAGGGGCCCGCCACAGGGGACTGCACGTGGGCGCAAACAAGTTCTTTTGCAGGCTTTTGCAGGATAGGCGTGCTGTGGGTGTGTCAAGGGACGAGGCAGTCAGCGGCCCACAGCCTCCCACTCCCAGTGGCACTCCCGCCCACAGTCATCACCCACGACCACCCACCCTGATGTCCGTTACGTACTGCGCTTCCGCTCGGAGCTTTCACGGATGGGGATCATGATCGATGGCGGGTTGGGTTGGGTTGCCTTGGTCCAAGCTCTCGTGTCCACGAATCCGCACACAAGAGAGATTGGGGATTTTACACCGTACCGAGTCCAGCCGGTTCCAGAGGGAGATCCATGGCCAGGATATGGATGGATGGAGACAACAAGACTACGACGTACGCATTGCAATCAATACCGACTTCGGAATGCATCCCAAAGAGACCCGCTGATGCGAACCTTGGCGGACGTGAGCCCAAACGAGCAAGTTTGTTTGACAACCCTGCATCAACCATGGCGTCGTCGATAACGGCGGCATTCAAGAAGCCAAGGAGCCAAGAGTTCAGGCGGAAAGGGCAGAAGGGAGACTTTAAAAAGGAAGCAGAGTCAAGAAATAACGCCCTTGGGGCCGACTCTACGAGCGACCTGAGTAAGGTACAGCGTAGTAAAGTTGGACGGGCGTTGGGGGGGGAAGTGTGACAGGTGACACACCGATGACGGCTTCGCCCTCCCGTCAACCAGGTCCCGCGATACTACGGAACGGGGGACCGCGAGAACCGGAGAGATCAACAGGCGCAAGCGGGTGCGGGAAGAGCCACAAGAGGTCAACATCAACACCAGGAGCAGGAAGGCCAGGCCAATCTTGGCATCCAAAAGGGTGTGGGGGTGGACCATCCAGAGAGCGCCTGCTAATCAGCTCAAGGCGGCCCGCCCTTGTCGTCTCTTGTCTCGACCCAAGCGTCCCATCAATCACCAGCGCAATCCCGACCACGGATCGCAACTCATGGTGCAAGAGCCCTTGCTCGAAGAATTCAACCCCTTGCGCCCGTCACGACACAACCACCGCGTGGCCGCCCCCAACTTGCACGCAACCACCCATCCATCCATTGTCCTTTTCTTTGTGGTCCCCCAAACACAACACACGGGAATACACATGGGACAAGACACACAGGCACCCAGGGACCGAGAACCAAGGACCGGCAAGGGGCCAAAGGGTCATGGGAGCCCAGGGGGGGGGCGTCGGGGGTTCAAGGTTCGGGGGGTCCAACCAAGCAAGCGTGGACGGGTTATC